>JAVTVY010018515.1:0-70713 GCA_036873755.1 Hanleya hanleyi
TGTCGTTTCAGCGCCCGGATCATTTACAGCGCCACACACGTGCACGCCATGAAGTACACAAGCGTCCATGCGAAGAATGTGGCTGGCTTTTCAAACTGACCAGTCAGTTGCTGCGACACCAACGCACACGACACCCTGTTCCGCAGCCACGTTTGCAGGTAGAAGAGCCCGTAGGCATCAATATCGAAACAGGGGGAACTCCCACTCATCGCACGAGGGCCGATGATGATGATGTCGCCCTAATTCAACAGTCAAATTCCGACGACAAGACCTTGGGCCAGATTTTGTACGACGTGGAGGGCAAAGTACACTTCGTGGACGAAGCTATAAATGTTCCCAGCGATCTGTTACACGAAGACCATCCAGTGAGTGACATTTATCGGCGCCATTGGCCCATGATCCGGCACTGTTTCTACCGTCATCGCCCTATTCAAGATATCTACAATTTCCGACGGACCGACCTCACCCGTCTACGTAGCTACGTAGAAGCCATCTTCAAAGATCAAACTACGGCCTTCAAATTGAATCTGGTGTTTGGTTATGTGCTGCAGCATAAAGAGACAGTCCAAGTCCGATATTTTTACCCGAACAGTAACATCCGGGTATTTGACCAACCGTTTACCATCATTAACCGAGTGTCGCTAGAGACGATGCTGGAGAAACTGGGCACCGTGGATCCCTTGGAATGGGCCCAACAACAACGCCCCAACACCAAGTGGACAGTGGAGAGTGTAACCAATGTTACGTTTTTCGTTACCAAGCTGACCGACCACCCCCATCGGCTGAATGCGTCACTCATGCACTGATGAATACCATAACATGCCGTACATACTCTATATGTCTACATGTTGATCGTTGACGGTACGGAGGTGACCGAAGAGACACGGATGTTACCGAAGATGTCAAGGCTCGGCCCTCGACTTGGGGATAGTTGAACTGAGTGTGCTAAAAATAGATCACCAGCTAGCGTGCTATAAAAGGGAAGCGGCCTGGACGTTTCATCAGACACTCTGTCAACCACCAAGATGTTCACTTGCACAACTTGCCAGAAGCTGTTTACTCGTCTAGATAATTTACGACGCCACGAGGCCTCCACCCACAACGATGCTCGGTATACTTGTACAACCTGCGCACGGTCATTCAATCGGGAGGATCATTTACTGTGCCACGAACGCTCATTCCACGAGGGCGCGACGGAACAATGTAACGGTTGTGGTCAACTCTTCAAACGACGCAGTCAGTTGCTGCGACACCAACGGTTGATTCATGCCCCGGTACCATGGCATGTGCGACAACTTCCTACTGAAGAGGAGCCGCGGAAGGTCAGACCTAGTGAAGATGAGCCCGGGGAGACGAATGCCACTGGTGATGCGATGAAGGAGAGCCCGTCTATACCCACAGTTCAGAGCCTGGATATCCAGCCGGACCCCACCGTTACGGTTTCGAGTCATACGCCTGACAACATCGAACATTTTCTGGACGAGCCCATAAATGTTCCTAGCGATCTCTTACAGGGTGCCCATCCAGTGAGTGACATCTATCGGCGCCATTGGTCCATGATACGGCACTGTTTCCACCGTCAACGCCCTATTCAAGATATCTACAATTTCCGACTGACCGACCTCGCCCGTCTACGTAGCTACGTGGAAGCCATCTTCAAAGATCAAACTACGGCCTTCAGATTGAATCTGGCGTTTGGTTATGTGCTGCAGCATAAGGAGACAGCCCAAGTCCGATACTTTTACCCGAGCAGTAACATCCAGGTATTTGACCAACCGTTTACCATCATTAACCGAGTGTCGCTAGAGACGATGCTGGAGAAACTGAACACCGTGGATCCCTTGGAATGGGCCCAACAACAACGCCCCAACACCAAGTGGAGAGTGGACAGTGTGACCAATGTTACGTTCTTCGTGACCAAGCTGACCGACCATCCCATCGGGTGAATGTATTCACCCAGGCACTGATAGATACTCAGAATGCACAAGCAACTATCTGAGGATATGTTGCCTCAACGGTATCCTGGGCTGCCCGATGATGATTAGAATAAACGGTTCAAAGCGAACATGGCCGAAGATGGAACTTTCTGAAATGAAGACTTCTGATTGGACAAGAATACATCTAACGGACAGGAACGAATATGACAGATGCAAATGGTGGCCTCTGATTGGACAAGTCTTCTTGAATTGTAACACCAAGTGGATAGTGGAGATAATGACCAATGTTGCGTTCTTCGTGGTTAAACTGACCACCACCTCCATCGGATGAAAGTATTCACCCATGCACTGATAGATACTCAGAATGCGCAAACAACTATCTGAGGATATGTTGCCTCAACGGTATCCTGGCCTGCCCGACGATGATTAGAATAAACGGTTCAGATGGCACTTTCTGAAATGGAGACTTCTGATTGGACAAGAATACATCTAACGGACAGGAACGAATATGAAACATGCAAATGGTGGCCTCTGATTGGATAAGAATCTTCTTGAATTGTAAATATACCCAACGCGGCTCCCCAGCGTGGGTATGATGTAACATTGGGGAGAATAAACTATATGAAAAAAACTTCTTCTTCTTGTTGTTCTCTCATGTGTCATCCTTGTTGTTGTTGCTGTTGTTGTTCTCTCTCCGGTCTATATCATGGCGTTATGTTAGAGTGTTAAGGTGTAACGACGGGCGTTGACGGGCATCACTGCATTTCGAAGAATTAGTGACAATTCCATGGAATATCAGAGCTTCTGAGCTATTTCACCAGGGCGTTGAAGCATTAAGAATGGTGTTGGTGGGCGTTGCTACAAGATGACACCTCACACGGTCCATTTGGACCGCGGATGGTCCATCTCTACACCAAATAACATCCTTCACTGCTAAAAATGCCCACTTTCGCTACAACTTGTACTAATGACGTCACCAATGACGTCACAGATGCTGTAAATATCCCTGAAATCGGGGTCTATACTCCGAGAGCTACAACATGACACATCCCATGACGCATTCGCAACGCGGATGGTCCATCTCTACACCAAATACCTTCCTGCACTGCCCCAAAAGGCTCACTTTCGCTAATACTCCTACTGATGACGTCATCGATGACGTCACAGATGACGGGAACATCCCTCAATTCGGAATGTACACCCCGAGAACTACAAAATGACACCTCCCAGGACGCATTCAGACCAAGGATGGTCCATCTCGACCCCAAATACCTTCCTTCACTGCCCCAAAATGGCCACTTTACTTACTACAACCAAATGCGCATGCACAGATTGACGCGACTGGCATTTAAAAACACGCCATTCTGACTCTACCCCACACAAGCTTCACATTGATACCTCACACGACCCATTCGAACCGTGAATAGCCCATCTCAAACCCAAACACACACCCACATACCCCCCCAAAATGCCTACTTTCTATACTACGGGCCAGGCTGCGCATGCGTAGACTATTGAACACGGACGAACCATTAGTGTAGTCAAGTGCTCCTCCACGAGAGCTTCAAAATAAGACCTCACTCGACCCCATTGCACCATTAGGGACTCACCTAGACTCCAACATGTCCACCCCGTATGGGCCTATACACCCATAGCCATGCAGTATAGGCCTATGGGCCTACCCAGGCCTCGGTGACTTTTTTCAAAAATTTCACCGATTCGCTCCGGGACACTTCCTATCGTGTTCTAAATGACGAGACGTGAAAAACAAATCCAAACAACCCCACCGCAAATGTATAGAAGTAGGTTTCCCAGGGGGACAAACATTGAACCTATACCCCAGCATGGACTATATGGGGCTATATCGTACTTTTTCAAAAAATTCACCGATTCGCACGGAGACACTTCCTATCATGTTTGTCTTGACGAGACGAGTAAAACGAGATCCCACAACCCTACCGCAAATGTATAGAAGTACGTTTCCCAGGGGGACAAACATTGATCCTATACCCCAGTATGGGCCTATATGGGGCTCGGTGACTTTTTTCAAAAATTTCACCGATTCGTGCCGGGACACTTCCTATCATGTTCTAAATGACGAGACTAAGAAAACGCGACCCCGCAACCCATACCGCAAATGTCGAGAAGTAGGTTTCCTAGGGGGACAAACATTGATCCTATACCTCCCATACCCCATATAGGCATTTTCACGTAATTTAGGATAAAGTCCGTATTCCGTATTTTTTCAGGAAAATTTTTACATACACCCACCCTGGAACTAGGGAGAGATAACTCTATTGATAGGCAAGCCCCGTTAAGCCCGGCGACCTATATACCCCCATACCCCATATAGGCATTTTCCCAGGTTTTTCGATAAAGTCCGTGTTCCGTATTTGTTTTTTCAGGAAAATTTTTACATGCACCCACCCATGTCTGGATGCCCCTTCACCTAGGCTTCACTTTGATACCTCACTCGACCCCATTGGACCATGAGTAACTCCCCTAGCTCTCAAAACGTCTATTTCCATACCCTTTTCCCACAATTCCCTATCTGCGCATGCGCAGAATGGTGACAACGCTCGAGCCGCTAGTCCAGTCATATGCCCCTTCATGAATGCTTCACATGGATACCTCATACGCCTCCATCGGACCATTAGGGCTCCCTAGCTCCAAAACGTCTATTTTCATACCCTTTGGCCACCGCGCATGCGCAGAATGCCGATAGTTCAACCCCAAACCCAGCCCATCAGATGCCCCCTCACATAGGCTTCACTTTGATACCTCACTCGACCCCATTGGACCATTAGTGGCTCCCCTACATCCCAACACGGCTATTTTCATACCCTTGGGCCACTGCGCATGCGCAGAATGCCGATAGTTCAACCCCACACCCAGCCCATTAGATGCCCCTCCACCTAAGCTTCACTTTGATACCTCACTCGACCCCATTGGTCCATTAGGGGCTCCCCTAGCTCCCAACACGGCTATTTTCATACCCTTGGGCCACCGCGCATGCGCAGAATGCCGATAGTTCAACCCCACACCCAGCCCATCAGATGCCCCTTCACGAATGCTTCACATCGATACCTCACTCGACCCCATTGGTCCATTAGGGGCTCCCCTAGCTCCAAAACGTCTATTTCCATACCCTTGGGCCACCGCGCATGCGCAGAATGCCGATAGTTCAACCCCACGCCCAGCCCATCAGATGCCCCTTCACATAAGCTTCACCTTGATACCTCACTCGACCCCATTGGACCATTAGGGACTCCCCTACATCCCAAAACGGCTATTTTCATACCCTTAGGCCACCGCGCATGCGCAGAAGGCCGATATGTCAACCCCACACCCAGCCCATTAGATGCCCCTTCACATAAGCTTCACTTTGATACCTCACTCGACCCCATCGGACCATTTTATCTAGGGACTACTTTTTCTCCGCGGAAGCTTTTTCCCGAGACCGAATCACGGCCAAACCGCATCACCGCGGATGAATACATCCTGAATACATCCCCTGCAGCAATTGGAACTTTCCTGGATTGGAGGTAGCTTTTGGTCTTTCTGCCGGAACTATATTGCATTTGACCTCTGTGACCCTCCCGTGACCTCCCTAATATGCAAATTTTTGAGGTCAATGTGAACCATTTCACGCTTTCCCTACTACTGGGGGATATGCAAGCAGGCTCAGAATAAACCCCAATATGATGTGTTACGGGGTGTCAGGTCTCTATTTATTACAAAAATAACTAACGATCCCATCATATCAGTTTGTTTTTACCTGGTTTTAATATTCGCAGTATTTCATACAAGGCCAGTGCTGGCATATATGTTATCGCTCCTGATAGGGACACACCATTGTACGTATCTGAAATAACACAACCAAGTAAGTATGTAGGTATAGTAAATGCGCCTAAAACTGGACTGAAGAAATATCGAACGCCTGGAAAAATATTCACACTGAAATTTAGAATGTGATATCAAATGAGCTACCACAAACACCTTACGTGAGCTCTTTCTGGATCAACGTAGACAATGCATGCTCCAGAGCCTCCAGTCATTCGCATTTCGTGCGAGTATCTTTGAGAAAAGATAAACTCTTACAAGAAATAAATAGTTATTAGTGCATTGATTTCTGCTAAAATTTTGCGGACCTGATTGGACATCTTCTCACTCTTAAAAACTGCATTTAGCGGTTGAAGATTTCAGCGAGAATAACTAGAGCCTCATAGGCTTCAATATACGCCCGTGCATGCACACCTTTGACGGCAGAAATCCAAACATTGATTATATTCACGAAAAAAATTGACCTAGAAAAAATAGGTCATGGTAGGTCAACTTGTCTTGTCCATCACCAGTAGTATGAATTTCAAAAAACCAGTTACAACCCTCTAAACATATCGCATTAACTAGAATTTGACCTTGATAAATAGGTCAAGCACGGTCAACTTGAATAGGTTGCTAGTAAATCAACAGTTGCGCATATAGTATGAATTTTTCGAGCCTAAATGTAACCCTTCAAAATATATCACCAATACTAGAATTTGACCTTGATCAAATAAGTTAAGGTTAGTCATCGTCAATAATCGTCCGGGCCATCTCCAGTTACATGTTATATGAATTTGGATTGTGTTAACATGGAGAGGGTAGAAAAACAATAGGCTTCTTCTTCGCCATCACAATCTCTGGACTGTACTTACAACACAAACATAATAATTTTCAGCGATTTACTGATTTTCGACCACTGTGACCTTGACCTTGCACCTTTTAACCTTGAAATGAATATGGTTCTTTGACCCGTGAGTAAGGTATACCCACAATGAATATGGTTCTTTGACCCGCGAGTAAGGTATACCCACAATGAATATGGTTCTTTGACCCGTGAGTAGGGTATACCCACAATGAATATGGTTCTTTGGCCCGTGAGTAGGGTATACCCACAATGAATATGGTTATTTGACCCGTGAGTAGGATATACCCACAATGAATATGGTTCTTTGATCCGTGAGTAGGGTATACCCACAATGAATATGGTTCTTTGACCCGTGAGTAGGGTATACCCACACTGAATATGGTTCTTTGACCCGTGAGTAAGGTATACCCACAATGAATATGGTTCTTTGACCCGTGCGTAGGGTATACCCAAGGTTTGTTATACCAACCATATCATGGACCTGGAGATATCGCATGGACAACAAATGTTAACGAACAAATAGACGGATAGAGGGACAGAACTCAATATCGCCTTATATGACCTCGTCTTCGACGGACGTATAAAAATCAGCGTCACCAACGTCCAAAACGTGACCTGCATCGTACATGTAGCAATGACTATCAGTTGCTACACCGTACTACTCACCGTCGGGAATATCAAGTCGCCCGTCGTTGACCGGAGCACATATAAACTTGGTGTAAATATTCTTCCTCTTGGCAATTTCTAAAGACTTGGAGGATGGGTCCAGAGCATCTATGTTACGAAAACCCAACTTTATCAGCTAGGGTGGATAAGAAATATAAACTAATCAGATTGACAAAAATGATTATAAACGGCTATGTCATATACGGATATAAGTAATAGCTCTTTGATCAATGAAGTTATGTTTTAATATCTGATTGAAAGAGAACCACTGTGTTTACAGGTATGTCATCTATGAATACGATTAACAACAGACACTCTTGCGAAGACGTGAAATGATTATTTATTTGTAGTACCTTATGGTCAAAGACTATGCGACTGTCAAGCACCGGAACATGTGATCGATGGTTTTGAAAATGAACAGTTCATTTGATGCATTACTATTTTAACCTTTCATATGTCTTCGACTAGCAGTTCGTTTGTCTCACCCCCAAGGAGAGCAGAGAGCGACATGTATGCCTCCTTTGCACATTCAGATAAATATCTTCAAATTTGAATATTCAATCCATACGCCCTACACTCTCAGAAATATTCAGGGAATAATCCTGAATACATCAGGCTGCACATCCATAACTCAATTTCAGGGATTTTACCTGAAATCCAGGGATAATTTCCCGAATTTCAGAAAAAAGATCCCTGAATGAGAGGATTTTCCCTGAAATTCAGGCAAATTTACCACCCTGATTAGTAAGTTCCCGACCCTATTCAGGTACGTAAAATCCCCTAAAATTCAGGTCATTTACCTGAATTTCAGGAAATTATCCCTGGATTTCAGGTAAAATCCCTGAAATTGAGATGTGGATGTGCAGCCTGATCTATTCAGGATTATTCCCTGAATATTTCTGAGGGTGTAGGTCTCACCTCTGCTCCAGCCAATCCTGTCCCGGCAGCTAAGTCAATAATTCGGACTGAGTCTCCATCACTATCGCCGATCACTCGAGTCAGACCCTCAGCTGTGTAACGAGGTGAATTGTATTTCGCCAATGCCAGATCCTATAAAACATAAATAATTTTGATTTTCAGTTCATACATTTTAAATATTAACTTTGAATCGGTTTTCATTTATGCTAGTACGTTTGAAGTTTCATCTCTCACTGACACCTGATACGAAAACATCGGCATTCGAAAAGCCGCCTGTCTTTGTGATCTGTGGTCTGACCAAACCACAACCTGTAACCATCTCGGTCATCTATACGCGGTAAGACTGACCCTGGGATCGTGTGCATCCATTTCAGCCTACTTTCGGCAACTGCAAGAGGAAATTTCCATAAATCAATACCACGTGACTTCGTCAGCCAACCAGCTAAATACTACCGACGTAACCCCAACGTAAGTCGCCATTTTCGAGTGATGTGATGAACTACTTGTTCAAAATTTGAGATCCACCACATCTCTTGGATGATACGAAAGTTATACATACCTATATATTTTGTAAGCCCAGGCAATATCTGTTTCAGAAATGGTATGAAAACCTGTAATTTATCAGATTTCTCGAGTCTGTTCTCTGCCGGATGAAGGCCGAACAGAATCCGGTAAAGTACCGGATATCGCTCCGCGATAATGGAGACACACGATTCGCAAGCCATCTTATGGATGGCGAAGTGTGCGCAAATGACCAAACCACGACGGATTGTCAATTAACCCAGCTGGAGAGCTGGTTTGGTCTGGGAAATACGGAAGGGGAAACAACTGCGTATTTCCTAGACCAGACTAGCTCTCCAGTTGGGTTAATTGACAATCCCGCGTGGGCTAAACTGAAAAGGGACACTAGACATACTGTGGCAACGCGTTTTGTCACAATTGCGACATACTGAGTCAAAACGTTTGTCACAAACTGAGAATTGTGGCAAAACGGGTAGAACTGTCGATTTGAATGAAGAAGCATCGGCGATGCTGACGCGTGTTGTCCAAAAATGAAAAGTTGACCGCTAACGTCTGCGAGGTCTGTGAGCCAGAATAGCCGTTCAAGGGAGTGAGTATGATTTAACGTCGCTTTCAACTATATTTAAGTCCTAACACAACGATTGGGTCCTCTTCCATTCCACACCGGGAACGTCATAGGTTGAATACATACGTTGAAGCCTGTTGACACGTTTGTACTATGATAGAATCCGAGAGAAGCCAATCTGCGCCCTAAACTATAAATGGATATTCCGATTGGCCGTGGAGTGACTGCGGTAACCAACCTAACCCTTAAACTATAAGTGGATGTTCATATAAGCCAAATTTGGTGGTATGTATCACACTGAACCCCTTATTATGTACAGTGTTTCGACCGTGACGTCACTGCTCATAGTGTAGCATAGCAAGGGCATTTGACGTATGATTCTGTGTGGCGTTTAAATTCGGCATGCTGCCGATTTTGTTCAAGTTTCTCAAGTACACGTCTGGGGAGACAACTTGTATCGATAACTGTTGTCAGGAGAATGATGAAGCTACAACCACACACAAAGTGATTAGCACCCAGTCTTAGTCTACACATCGAAAGCTTCAATACAACAGCCTGCATGGCCCATTAGAACGCTGGATGGCCCCAAGATCGTCCAAACACGACAGTAGTATACAGCGAGGATATAGACTCGTATTGACCTTTGACCTCTGTGGAGGTCACGTTGAGGTGAAGAGGTCAAAGGTCAATGAGTGCACTTGAGCTGACCTGTATCCTTTCATCCCGTCTCTGACCTTGGATCATGTTTAGATATGTTAGGGGATTCCTCCGCGGTGATGCGG
The DNA here is from genome assembly GCA_036873755.1 of Hanleya hanleyi. Lineage (NCBI taxonomy): Eukaryota > Metazoa > Mollusca > Polyplacophora > Lepidopleurida > Hanleyidae > Hanleya > Hanleya hanleyi. The sequence continues at coordinate 10,081 of JAVTVY010018515.1, forward strand.
TTTGGCGGTGATGCGGTTGTGGGGAGAAGCTTCCGCGGACAGAAAGTAGTCCCAAATACGTGGGTTTTCGTGAGAATGTCCGCCAATCTCAAGGGGCGATAGAGTCCCCTAGTTGACCGATTGGGTCGAGTGAGGTGTCAAAGTGAAGCGCTCCGCTAGGGTCATCATGGATGGCTGTATGTAAAATTAGGATTTGTCCCGAAAATATATAAAGCGGAACACGGACTTTGTCTCTAAACTAGGAGAAAACTCCTATCAGCCCTATCCAAAAGGGCTAATATCGGTCCCCGGTCTTATCGGGGTCTGCCTATCAAGCCATGGGTGGGTGCATGTAAAATCAGGATTTTTTCCCGAAAATATAAAAAACGGAACAAGGACTTTACCTCTAAAATAGGGAAAACGCCTATCAGCCCTATCCCAAAGGGCTAATATCAGTCCCCGAGCTTATCGGGGTCTGCCTATCAAGTCATGGGTGGGTGCATGTAAAATGAGGATTTGTCCCCGAAAATATAAAAAGCGGAACACGGACTTTACCCCTACAATAAGGGAAAACTACTATCAACCCTATCCTAAAGGGCTAATATCGGTCCCTGGCTTATCGGGACCTGCTGAGAGAGGTAGGGTGGGGGAGTGGGTGTATGTAAATTTAGGATTTGTCCTGAAAATATAAAAAGCGGAACACGACTTCACCCTACAATAGGGGGAAATCCTTATCAACCCTATCCCAAAGGGCTAATATCGGTCCCCCGGGCTTATCGGGGTCTGGGTGCATGGGTGGGTGCATGTCAAATGAGGATTTGTCTCCGAAAATATAAAAAGCGGAACACGGACTTTACCCCTACAATAGGGAAAACTCCTATCAACCCTATCCAAAAGGGCTAATATCAGTCCGCTGGCTTATCGGGGCCTGCTGAGAGAGGCAGGGTGGGTGCATGTAAAATGAGGATTTGTCCCCGAAAATATAAAAAGCAGAAGACGGATTTACCTCTACAATAGGGGCCTGTATTATACAATATACGGGAAAATGTCTATATGGGGTATTGGGGGGTTGTCATTTTTTTATATTTTACTATGGGTTGTTTGGTCTTGTTTTTCACGTCTCGCCATGAAAAACAAGATGGGAAGGGTCCCGGAGCTAAGCGGTGAAATTTTTTTAAAAGTACCGGGTAGGTCTCTATATAGGCTCATACTGGCTATGGGGGTATAGGTCCATACTGGGAAATTCACACATGTTCATTGTGATATGGGTTGTTTGGTCTTGTTTTTCTCGTCTCACTATGTAGAACACGATGGGTAGAGTCCCGAAGCTAAGCTGTGCAATTTTTTTAAAAGACCGGATAGGTCTGTATATAGGCCTATACTGGCTATGGGGGTATAGGGCCATACTGGGAAATTCACACATGTTCATTGCGATATGGGTTGTTCGGTCTTGTTTTTCACGTCTCACCATGTAGAACACGATGGGAGGGGTCTCGAAGGTAAGCGATGAAATTTTTCGAAAAGTGCCGGCTAGGTCTGTATATAGGCCCATACTGGCTTAGGGGGATAGGTCCATACTGGGTGGACGGTTTGGGGTGTAGGTGAGCCCTTAGTGCTCCCATGGTGTCGTATGTGGTCTTATTTTGAAGCTCTCGTGGAGGAGCACCCGGCGGAACTAAGGTATCGTCCGTTTTCAATATTATGCGCATGCGCAGTCTGGCCGTAGTATAGAAAGCAGGCATTTTGGGGGGTGCGTGGAGGTGTGTTTGGGGTAGAGATGGACCATCCTTGGTTCGAATGTGTCGTGCGGGGTGTTATTTTGTAGCTCTCGGGGTGTAGACCCCGATTTGAGGAATTTACACGTCATCTGTGACGTCATCAGTACGAGTAGTAGCGAAAGTGGGCATTTTGAGAAAGTGAAGGAAGGTATTTCGTGTAGAGATGGACCATCCTTGGTCCGAATGCGTCCTGCGGGGTGTCATCTTGAAGCCCTCAGGGCGGAGACCACGATTTGAGGGATGTCCACAGCATCTGTACGTCATTGGTGACGTCATCAGTACGAGTAGTAGCGAAAGTGGGCATTTTGGGGCAGTGAAGGAGGGTACTTGGTGTAGAGATAGACCATCCGTATCTGTCATGCATTGTACCATATCTTTGCTGTATTATACCATATCTGTCCTGCATTATACCAAATCTGTGCAATATTATACCATATCTGTCCTGACTTATACCATATCTGTGCTGTATTATACCATATCTGCCCTGTGTGAAACAATATCTGTCCTGTATTATGCCAAATCTGTCCTTTATTGTACCATATTTGTCCTCTATTATACCATATTTGTACTGTATTATACAACATATGGTCTGTATTATACAATATTTGCCCTCTATTATACCATATCTGTCATGCATTATACCATATCTTTGCTGTATTATACCATATCTGTCCTGCATTATACCAAATCTGTGCTGTGTTAAACAATATCTGTCCTGTATTAAACCAACTTATGTGCTGTATTATACCATATCTATCCTGCATTGTACCATATATGTCCTGTATTATACAAAATATGTTCTCTAGTATACAATATGTGCCCTCTATTATACCATATCTGCGCTGCATTATACCATATCTGTGCTGTATTATACTATATCTGTCCTGAATTATACCATATCTGTGCTGTATTATACCATATCTGTTCTGTGTTATACAATATCTGTCCTGTATTATACCAAATCTGTCCTGTATTGTACCATATTTGTCCTCTATTATACAATATAGGTTCTGTATTATACCAAATCTGTGCTGTATTATACCGTATCTGTCCTGTATTGTACCATATATGTCCTGTATTATACCATATCTGTCCTGTATTATACAATATTTGTCCTCTATTATACCATATCCGTCATGCATTATACCATATCTTTGCTGTATTATACCATATCTGTCCTGCATTATACCAAATCTGTGCTGTATTATACCATATCTGTCCTGAATTATACCATATCTGTGCTGTATTATACCATATCTGTCCTGTGTTATACAGTATCTGCCCTGTATTATACCAAATCTGTCCTGTATTGTACCATATTTGTCCTCTATTATACCATATATGTTCTGTATTATACCCAGTCTGTGCTGTATTATACAGTATCTGTGCTGTATTATACCAAGTCTGTGCTGTATTATACCATATCTGCCCTGTATTGTACCATATATGTCCTGTATTATACCAAATCTGTGCTGTATTATACAATATTTGCCCTCTATTGTACCATATCTGTGCTGTATTATACCATATCTGTCCTGAATTATACCATATCTATGCTGTATTATGCAATATCTGTCCCGTGTTATACAATATCTGTCCTGTATTATAGCAAATCTGTCCTGTATTGTACCATATATGGCGTGTATTATACAATATATGTTCTGTATTATACCAAATCTGTGCTGTATTATACAGTATCTGTCCTGTATTATACAAAATCTGTGCTGTATTATACCATGTGTCCTGTATTGTACCATATGTCCTGTATTATATATTATATGTTCTGTATTATACAATCGGATGGCGGTTGTCGTGAATAACAACAAGTTCAGCAATGTTAATCCAGTTTATTATCCCCAATGTTACATCATACCCAGGCTGGGGGAGCCGCCCTGTGCATGTTTAGTATGTTCACAGCAAAACAAATTGACATATCAAACACGATGTTTTGTTATTTAACGCACCGTCACATTAGGTACAGGTGTTTACTGAGCTCAAGTCAACGATCAGCATGTAGACATATAGAGTATGTACGGCATGTTATGGTATTCATCAGTGCACGGTATTCCGCGGCTCCTCTTCAGTGGGAAGTTGTCGCTCATGCCATGGTACCGGGGCATGAATCAAACGTTGGTGTCGCAGCAACTGACTGGTCAGTTTGAAAAGCCGACCGCAATCCTCGCATGAATGCTTGGGTGGCCCATGAATTGAACGTTCATGGCGCAGTAAAGCATCTTCCCGATTAAATGACCGTGTGCAGGTTATACAAGTATACCGTCCGCCGTTGTGGGCGGCGGTCTCGTGGCGACGTAAATTGTCTAGACGAGTAAACTGCTTCTGGCAAGTTGTGCAAGTGAACATCTTGGCGGTTGACAGAGTGTCTGATGAAACGGCCAGGCCGCTTTCCTTTTATAGCACGCTAGCTGGTGATCTATTTTTAGCACACTCAGTTCAACTACCCCCAAGTCGAGGACTGAGATGTACTGGTGTACGACTGAGCCGCATTGCGCGCGCAGGTGGTTGTGTGTTTGGGCAGTGGATTTTACATCCGGGATCTTGTCAACAACCGGGTTTCCAAGTGGGGTTTTCCTGTCGTTCCTCCTTCTTCCATCCGGGTACTGTGGTTTTACATCCGGGTCCTCAGCTTACATCCGGGTTTTTCATGAGCCGCATTGCGTGCGTGTGTGTGTGTGTGTGTTTGTGTTTGTATCCATCCGTGCACAATATAGAATTACGTTCTCTCCGAAAACTTCCTCTCATCGCATCAATATGCTCAGATCCATTCAATATATACACAACCAAGAGACAACAACAACAGGCACATTGCGTAATACACGTTTTATTATCGTCACACCACCACCACCACCGCCACCACCTGGCGTTGACGCCGTTCAGCATGTAGACATATAGAGTATGTACGACATGTTATGGTATTCATCAGTGCATGGGTGACGCCTTCAGCCGATGGAGGTGGTCGGTCAGCTTGATAACGAAAAACGTGACATTGGTCATCCTCTCTACGACCCGTTGTGTGTAGGGGCGTTGTTGTTGAGCCCATTCCAAGGGATCCACGGTGTCCAGTTTCTCCAGCATCGTCTCTATCGACGCCCGATTAATGATGGTAAACGGTTGGTCAAATACCCGGATGTTACTGCTCGGGTAAAAGTATCGGGCTTGGTCTGTGTCCTTATGCTGCAACACATAACCAAACGCCAGATTCAACTTGAAGGCCGTAGTTTGATCGTTGAAGATGGCCTCCACGTAGCTGCGTAGACAGGCGAGGTCGGTCAGTCGAAAGTTGTAGATGTTTTCAATAGGGCGATGACGGTAGAAACAATGCCGGATCATGGGCCAATGGCGCCGATAGATGTCACTCACTGGATGATCTTCGTGTACCAGATCGCTAGGATCATTTATGGGTTTGTCCACGAAGTGTACTTTGCCCTCCACGTCTGTTTTTGACTGTTGAATTAGGGCGACATCATCATCATCGGTCCTCGTGCGATGGGTGGGAGTTCCCGCTGTCTCGATACTGATGCCTACGGGCTTCTCTACCTGCAAACGTGGCTGCGGAACAGGGTGTCGTGTGCGTTGGTGTCGCAGCAACTGACTGGTCAGTTTGAAAAGCCGACCACATCCTTCGCATGGACGCTTGGGTGGCCCCTGAATTGAACGTTCGTGGCGCTGTAAATGATCCGGGCGCTGAAACGACAGTGTACATATCGTACAGCTATACCGGGCGGTTCCTTCGTGCTTGGTAGCCTCATGGCGGCGCAAGTCGTGCGGACGAGTGAATGATTTCGAGCACGTAGTACAAGTGAACATCTTGATGGTTGACAGAGTGTCTGATGAAACGGCAAGGCCGCTTCCCTTTTATAGCACGCTAGCTGGTGATCTATTTTTAGCACACTCGGTTCAACTACCCCAAGTCGAGGACCGAGATGTACTGGTGTACGACTGAGCCGCATTGCGCGCGCGTGTGTGTGTGTGTATGTGTGTGGGCAGTAGAATTTACATCCGGAAACCTTGTCAACATCCGGGTTTCCCAGTGGGTTTTTTCCGTCGTTCCACCCGGGTACTGTGGATGTTTCCATGTTTACTGTCACGTGTCCGGAACCGAAAGTTGTCACAAGATAGGTGGCGCCCCCTGTCGGATGTAGTAGGTCAGTATTGTAGATGTATTGATAATAAGAAGTTTGAGTATCTATGATGACCCAAATTGAACGGAAATGACCTTTGACCCATGCGCACCATTATTATCCGGTATTCGGCAAGAGCATTTGGACACCTGTCGACCTCAGTAATTTGCATATGACCTCTGTGAAGTCACTTCCACTTCCGTTCAGGTGACCGGAACTGACCTTTGGCCCCTGCGCGCAATTTTTGCCCGGTATTGTTTTGTCAGCGCGCGCAGGGGCCAAAGGTCAGTTCCGGTCACCTGAACGGAAGCGGAAGTGACTTCACAGAGGTCATATGCAAATTACTGATGTCGACAGGTGTCCAAATGCTCTTGCAGAATACCGGATAATAATGGTGCGCATGGGTCAAAGGTCACTTCCGTTCAATATGGGTCATCATAGATACTCAAACTTCTTATTATCAATACATCTACAATACTGACCTACTACTTCCGACAGGGGGTGCCACCTATCTTGTGACAACTTTCGGTTCCGGACACGTGACAGTAAACATGGAAAAGCCCGGAAGTAAGATGAGGACCCGGATGTAAAACCACAGTACCCGGATGGAACGACGGGAAAAACCCACTGGGAAACCCGGATGTTGACAACGTCCCGGATGTAAATTCCACTGCCCACACACATACACACACACACGCGCGCGCGCAATGCGGCTCAGTCGTACACCAGTACATCTCGGTCCTCGACTTGGGGTAGTTGAACTGAGTGTGCTAAAAATAGATCACCAGCTAGCGTGCTATAAAAGGGAAGCGGCCTGGCCGTTTCATCAGATACTCTGTCAACCACCAAGATGTTCACTTGTACTACGTGCTCGAAATCATTCACTCGTCCGCACGACTTGCGCCGCCATGAGGCTATCAAGCACGAAGGAACCGCCCGGTATAGCTGTACGATATGTACACTGTCGTTTCAGCGCCCGGATCATTTACAGCGCCACGAACGTTCAATTCATGGGCCACCCAAGCGTCCATGCGAAGAATGTGGTCGGCTTTTCAAACTGACCAATCAGTTGCTGCGACACCAACGTATACGACACCCTGTTCCGCAGCCACGTTTGCAGGTAGAGGAGCCCGTAGGCACCAGTATCGAGACAGCGGGAACTCCCACCCATCGCACGAGGGCCGATGATGATGATGTCGCCCTAATTCAACAGTCAAAAACAGACGTGGAGGGCAAAGTACACTTCGTGGACGAACCCATAAATGATCCTAGCGATCTGTTTCACGAAGATCATCCAGTGAGTGACATCTATCGGCGCCATTGGCCCATGATCCGGCATTGTTTCTACCGTCATCGCCCTATTCAAGATATCTATAATTTCCGACTGACCGACCTCGCCCGTCTACGCAGCTACGTGGAAGCCATCTTCAACGATCAAACTACGTCCTTCAAGTTGAATCTGGCGTTTGGTTATGTGTTGCAGCATAATGACACAGACCAAGCCCGATACTTTTACCCGAGCAGTAACATCCGGGTATTTGACCAACCGTTTACCATCATTAACCGGGCGTCGATAGAGACGATGCTGGAGAAGCTGGACACCGCGGATCCCTTGGAATGGGCTCAACAACAACGCCCCACCACTCAATGCGTCGTAGAGAGGATGACCAATGTCACGTTTTTCGTTACCAAGCTGACCGACCACCTCCATCGGCTGAATGTGTCACCCATGCACTGATGAATACCATAACATGTCGTACATACTCTATATGTCTACATGCTGATCGTTGACGGCGTCAACGCCAGATGGTGATGGTGGTGGTGGTGGTGGTGGTGGTGTGAGGATAATAAAACGTGTATTACGCAATGTGCCTGTTGCTGTTGATGTCTCTTGGTTGTGTTTATATTGAATGGATCTGAGCATATCGATGCGATGAGAGGAAGTTTTCGGAGAGAACGTAATTCTATATTGTGCACGGTTGGATACAAACACAAACACACACACACACACACGCACGCAATGCGGCTCGTGAAAAACCCGGATGTAAGCTGAGGACCCGGATGTAAAACCACAGTACCCGGATGGAAGGAGGAACGACAGGAAAACCCCACTCGGAAATCCGGATGTTGACAAGATCCCAGATGTAAAATACACTGCCCACACACGCAACCACCTGCGCGCGCAATGCCGCTCAATCGTACACCAGTACATCTCGGTCCTCGACTTGAGGGTAGTTGAACTGAGTGTGCTAAAAATAGATCACCAGCTAGCGTGCTATAAAAGGAAAGCGGCCTGGCCGTTTCATCAGACATTCTGTCAACCACCAAGATGTTCACTTGCACAACTTGCCAGAAGCAGTTTACTCGTCTAGACAATTTACGTCGCCACGAGACCGCCGCCCACAACGGCGGACGGTATACTTGTATAACCTGCACACGGTCATTTAATCGGGAAGATGCTTCACTGCACCATGAACGTTCAATTCATGGGCCACCCAAGCGTCCATGCGAAGAATGTGGTCGGCTTTTCAAACTGACCAGTCAGTTGCTGCGACACCAACGTTTGATTCATGGCCCGGTACCATGGCATGAGCGACAACTTCCCACTGAAGAGGAGACGCGGAAGGTCAGATCCAGCGAAGATAAGCCCGGGGAGACGAACGCCACTGGTGTTGCGATGACGGAAAGCCCGCCAATACCCACAGTTCAGAAGAGCCTGGATACCCAGCGTTACGGTTTCGAGTCAGACGCCTGAGAACATCGAACATTTTCTAGACGAGCCCATAAATGTTCTTAGCGATCTCTTACAGGACAACCATCCAGTAAGTGACATCTGTCGGCACCATTGGTCCATGATACGACACTGTTTCAACCGTCATCGCCCTATTCAAGATATCTACAATTTCCGACTGACCGACCTGGCCCGTCTACGTAGATACGTGGAAGCCATCTCCTACGACCAAACTACGGCCTTCAAATTGAATGTCGCTTTCGGGTACATCTTACACCACAAAGAGACGGACCAGTTACCATATTATTATCCCAGCAATAATATCTCTGTGTTTGACCAGCCGTTCACTATTACCAATCGTGCGTCACTGGATGCGATGCTGGAGAAACTGGACACCGTGGACCCCTAGGAATGGGCCCAACAACAACGCCCCAACACCAAGTGAACAGTGGAGAGGGTCACCAATGTTATGTTCTTCGTGGTTAAACTGATCAACCCCCTCGGCTGAATGCGTCACCCGTGCACTGATGAATACCATAACATGCCGTACATACTCTATATGTCTACATGCTGATCGTTGACTTGAGCTCAGTAAACACTTGTACCTAATGTGACGGTGCGTTAAATAATAAAACATGGTGATTTGATATTTCAATTTGTTTTGCTGTGAACATACTAAACATACACAGGGCGGCTCCCCCAGCCTGGGTATGATGTAACATTGGGGATAATAAACTGAAAGAACAATGCTGAACTTGTTGTTATTCACGACAACCGCTATCCGATTGTATAATACAGAACATATAATGCATAATACAGGACATATATGGCACAATACAGGACACATATGGTATAATACAGCATAGATTTGGTACAAAACAGGACAGATACTGTATAATACAGCACAGATTTGGTATAATACAGAACATATATTGTATAATACAGGCCATATATGGTACAATAAGGACAGATTTGCTATAATACAGGACAGATATTGTATAACACGGGACAGATATTGCATAATACATCACAGATATGGTATAATTCAGGACAGATATGGTATAATACAGCACAGATATGGTATAATAGAGGGCAAATATTGTATAATACAGCACAGATTTGGTATAATACAGGACATATATGGTACAATACAGGACAGATATGGTATAATACAGCACAGATTTGGTATAATACAACACAGATACTGTATAATACAGCACAGACTGGGTATAATACAGAACATATATGGTATAATAGAGGACAAATATGGTACAACACAGGGCAGATTTGGCATAATACAGGGCAGATATTGTATAACACAGGACAGATATGGTATAATACAGCACAGATACGGTATAATTCAGGACTGATATGGTATAATACAGCACAGATTTGGTATAATGCAGGACAGATATGGTATAATACAGCAAAGATATGGTATAATGCATGACGGATATGGTATAATAGAGGACAAATATTGTATAATACAGGACAGATATGGTATAATACAGGACATATATGGTACAATACAGGACAGATACTGTGTAATACAGCACAGATTTGGTATAATACAGAACATATATTGTATAATAGAGGACAAATATGGTACAATACAGGACAGATTTGGTATAATACAGGACAGATATTGTATAACACAGAACAGATATGGTATAATACAGCACAGATATGGTATAATTCAGGACAGATATGGTATAATACAGCACATATATGGTATAATAGAGGGCACATATTGTATACTACAGAACATATATTGCATAATACAGGACATATATGGTACAATGCAGGATAGATATGGTATAATACAGCACATAATTTGGTTTAATACAGGACAGATATTGTTTAACACAGCACAGATTTGGTATAATGCAGGACAGATATGGTATAATACAGCAAAGATATGGTATAATGCATGACAGATATGGTATAATAGAGGGCAAATATTGTATAATACAGAACATATATTGTATAATACAGTACAAATATGGTATAATAGAGGACAAATATGGTACAATAAAGGACAGATTTGGCATAATACAGGACAGATATTGTTTCACACAGGGCAGATATGGTATAACACAGCACAGATATGGTATAAGTCCGGACAGATATGGTATAATATTGCACAGATTTGGTATAATGCAGGACAGATATGGTATAATACAGCACACATATGGTACAATGCATGACAGATACGGATGGTCTATCTCTACACCAAGTACCCTCCTTCACTGCCCCAAAATGCCCACTTTCGCTACTACTCGTACTAATGACGTCACCAATGACGTACAGATGCTGTGGACATCCCTCAAATCGTAGTCTCCGCTCCGAGGGCTACAAGATGACACCCCACAGGACGCATTCGGACCAAGGATAGTCCATCTCTACACCAAATACCTTCCTTCACTTTCTCAAAATGCCCACTTTCGCTACTACTCGTACTCATGACGTCACAGATGACGTGTACATTCCTCAAATCGGAGTCTACATCCCGAGAGCTACAAAATATCACCCCACACGACACAATCGAACCAAGGATGGTCCATCTCTACCCCAAACACACCTCCACGCACCCCCAAAATGCCTGCTTTCTATACTACGGCCAGACTGCGCATGCGCACAATATTGAAAACGGACGATACCTTAGTCCCGCCGGGTGCTCCTCCACGAGAGCTTCAAAATAAGACCTCATACGACACCATGGGAGCACTAAGAGCTCACCTAGACCCCAAACCGTCCACCCGGTATAGACCTATCCCCCTAAGCCAGTATGGGCCTATATACAGACCTAGCCGGTACTTTTCGAAAAGTTTCACCGCTGACCTTCGAGACCCCTCCCATCGTGCTCTACATGGTGAGACGTGAAAAACAAGACCAAACAACCCATATCGCAATGAACATGTGTGAATTTCCCAGTATGGCCCTATACCCCCATAGCCAGTATAGGCCTATATACAGACCTACCCGGTCTTTTAAAAAAATTGCACCGCTTAACTTCGGGACTCTACCCATCGTGTTCTACATAGTGAGACGAGAAAAACAAGACCAAACAACCCATATCACAATGAAACATGTGTGAATTTCCCAGTATGGACCTATACCCCCATAGCCAGTATGAGCCTATATACAGACCTACCTGGTACTTTTAAAAAATTTCACCGCTTAGCTCCGGGACCCTTCCCATCTTGTTTTTCATGGCGAGACGTGAAAAGCAAGACCAAACAACCCATAGTAAAATTTAAAAAATGACAACCCCCCCATAACCCATATAGACATTTCCCCGTATATTGTATAATACAGGCCACTATTGCAGAGGTAAAGTTCGTCTTCTGCTTTTTATATTTTCGGGGACAATTCCTCATTTTACATGCACCCACCCTGCCTCTCTCCGCAGGCCCCGATAAGCCAGGGGACCGATATTAGCCCTTTTGGATAGGGTTGATAGGAGTTTTCCCCTATTGTAGGGGTAAAGTCCGTGTTCCGCTTTTTAAATTTTTTGGGGACAAATCCTCATTTGACATGCACCCACCCATGCACCCAGACCCCGATAAGCCCGGGGACCTATATTAGCGCTTTGGGATAGGGTTGATAGGGATTTCCCCCTATTGTAGGGTGACGTCCGTGTTCCGCTTTTTATATTTTCGGGACAAATCCTAAATTTACATACACCCACTTCCCCACCCTACCTCTCTCAGCAAGCCCCGATAAGCCAGGGACCGATATTAGCCCTTTGGGATAGGGTTGATAGTAGTTTTCCCCTATTGTAGGGGTAAAGTCCGTGTTCCGCTTTTTATATTTTCGGGGACAAATCCTCATTTTACATGCACCCACCCATGACTTGATAGGCAGACCCCGATAAACCCGGGGACTGATATTAGCCCTTTGGGATAGGGCTGATAGGCGGTTCCCCTATTTTAGGGGTAAAGTCATTGTTCCGTTTTTTATATTTTCGGGAAAAAATCCTGATTTTACATGCACCCACCCATGGCTTGATAGGCAGACCCCGATAAGACCGGGGACCGATATTAGCCCTTTTGGATAGGGCTGATAGGAGTTTTCTCCTAGTTTAGGGACAAAGACCGTGTTCCGCTTTTTATTTTTTCGGGACAAATCCTAATTTTACATACAGCCACCCATGATGGCCCTAGAGGAGCGCTTCACTTTGACACCTCACTCGACCCAATCGGTCTACTAGGGGACTCTATCGCCCCTGGAGATTGCCGGACATTCTCACAAAAATCCACGTATTTGGGACTAAATTCTGTCCGCGGAAGCTTCTCCCCACAACCGCATCACCGCCAAACCGCATCACCGCGGAGGAATCCCCTAACATGTCTAAACATGATCCAAGGTCAGAGACGGGATGAAAGGATACAGGTCAGCTCAAGTGCACTCATTGACCTTTGACCTCCCCACCTCCACGTGACCTCCACAGAGGTCAAAGGTCAATACGAGTCTATATCCTCGCTGTATACTACTCACGACGTAGTGCACAGGGGCATACCCTTTATACACTACTCCTCGAGTGTGTATGCGCAGCATGACGCCACCGGCCAATGGGCATGATGACGTCATTGTGATGGTGCTATACTGTCAGCACACCATAGGGTAACATAGTGAATAGTATAGCACATGACAGTGTAACCTACTGGTCACTATAGCACATGACAGTATAATCTACATGACAATATAGCAAACTACAGTGTAAAATACTGGACTAATTTTGTACATGACAGTGTATCCTACTGGTCAATATATCACAGGACAGTGTAACCTTGCTGGCAATATAGCCAAGGACTGTGTAACACACTGGACAATATAGCCCATGCATGGCAGTGTAACCTACTGGGCAATATAGTTCTTTACCGTGTAACATACTGTTAAATATAGCACATAACAGTGTAACCTACTGGTCAATATAGCACACGGTAGTGTAACCTTGCTGGCAATATAGCCAACGACTGTGTAACACACTGGACAATATAGCATGTGGCAGTGTAACCTACCGGGAAATATAGTTCATTACCGCGTAACATACTGTTAAATATTGCACATAGCAGAGTAACATACTAAACAATAAATCACATGACAGTGTAACCTACGGGACAATATATCACAATGTAGTGCAACCTACCGGACAATATAGCATATGGCAGCATTTCTGTGTAAAATCTACTAAACAAAATTGTACCTGACAGTGCAGCCTAGTGGACAATATAGCACATGAGTGTCACCTGCTGGACAACGTGTCACATGACAGTGTAACCTACTTGAAAATATAGAACATCATAACATTGATAATATAGCAAATGGAAGTGTGACCGTTACTTTGTCGTACGCTTGTGACCAACCTTCTTAAACTGATGAGAATTAGGTGTTACCTTATCTTACGTATGTGTGACTGGTGAGAATCTAATTTTACATTGTCGTTCTTCTGTTCCCAACTATCGTATAAACTGGTAAGAATCTAGTGTTACACTGTTTTACGTCTGTGCCAAACAATCGTATAAACTGGTGAGAATTAAGTGTTACCTTGTAAGTCCGTGCCCAACCATCGTAAAAAAACTGGTGAGAATCTAGTGTTACCGTGTTGTACGTCTGTGGTCAACCATTGTATACACTGATGAGAATCTAGTGTTACCTTGTTGTACGTCTGTGGCCAACCATTGTATACACTGATGAGAATCTAGTGTTACCTTGCCGTACGTCTGTGCCCAACCATTCTATAAACTGATGAGAATCTAGCGTTACCTTTCCGTATATTCGTGCCCAACCATCGTATAAACTGGTTAGAATCTAGTGCTACACTGCAGTACCTCTGTGCCCAACCATCGTATAAACTGATGAGAATCTAGCGTTACCTTTCCGTATATTCGTGCCCAACCATCGTATAAACTGGTTAGAATCTAGTGCTACACTGCAGTACCTCTGTGTCCCACCATCGTATAAACTGGTGAGAAACTAGTGTAACGGTTAACCGTTTGTGATTGGACTGTTCGAATCGGAGGGGGGTGTGTCACCGCTGGAAGGATGGAAGAGCCAGTTCGGGAGCGCCAGTGGTTGGAAATGCATTCCCCCGTGGTTCTCGCTTACCAGCGCGAGATAGGTGTTGCCTTTTATGTGGAAAATTCTTTACGGACTATGGATTGGGATGGCATTCCCATTTATGGACTATGAACTGTAATTTCGCTGTGAAGGCGATTTTCCGGGTTTCGCAACGTCTCCGGGGGGGTGGCGAAGAGCCCCGGCTATATAAGCTCGAGCAGACGGAGGGACCGGGGAGAGACCAGAAAGACAGAGCTGGAGGAACCACGTCCAGGTACAGCCTGTAACTTTCGATTTTGGCGTAATTTGCGGTCTGTCGCAAATGCAGTTGTTTTGGTCTGGGAGTCTAAAAGCTTGTACAATCCTGTAGCTAGTGTAACCTGTAAAAACACGCCAATCCAATGGGAATTCGCCAGCTCGCATTTTCGGTGTGGAAACGTGTTTGTGGTTATGCTATAGTTTAGGAAACACGACAGCGTGGCGTGTCTAGTATAGTTGTGGGGTATTTTGTAAAACTGTAATGAGACATGTGTTTGCCCGTAGCACATTCAGGCAACTTGCATGGTCTAACTTCAGTATAAAATAAGGCTTTTTAGGTCTATACCAGTAGGTTGATAATTTCGACATTATTGCTGTGCTATCCCGCTGCACTGGGACTAAAGCCACAACATTTGTGTGTCGATCTTGTTGACCGTGAAGCGGTATATGACAATAGTCAGGGATTCCCTCCACCCCCAGAAATATGCAACTGCACTAAATACAGAGATAAATCAGCCAAGTTTCCCCCTGCCATAATCCCACGACGTACCGGGTAGCCTGTTTATTCGGCGCAGACGGCCGTGCAACGCTATACGGGACGGAAACGGTCGCAGTTATTACAGCCGGGCGGTGCAAGTCAAGGTACAGGCGGGCGAGCCGTTTTCGTCGGGAAACATCGATAAACTGGGCCGGACGCTTTGGGAGCAAGAAAGGTCGCAGACAGTTACACAGACGGCGTATAGCTGGCAAAAGACAAGTTACAGATACAGCTCACAGATCACGCAAGAAAGATACAGAACACAGATTCCACAAGAAGGATATGTGTATTTATCACACATTACAAGCAAATCAAGACACACAGATCATAAACAGTACAGTACAAGTCAAGAAAGATACAGAACACAGATCCCACAAGAAGGATATGTGTATTTATCACACATTAAAGAAAGATACACAGAGCACAGACAACCCAGTAAAAGACAAGACATACAGATCACAGACCACACAGCAAAGGCAAGATACGGTGCAGGCGGGCTTCGTTTTACCGATGTAAAAGTGGTAACAAGACTTACAGACTGTACAGTCAAGCCAAGGCACAGATTACAGCCAGTGAAGAACAGACAGGGTCAAAGACAAGATACAAGTTACAGACAGTAAAGAAAAGACAAGGCACAGCACAGACAGATTTCTCTTCCCGAGAAACGTTGATTAAACGTGAAATCTACAGACCTGCGACCGGGTCGCCAAAGGTCGCAGAAGGTCGCAAAAGGTCGCAGTGGCTTGCGACCGGGTCGCAGAGGGTCGCAGAGGGTCGCCAACGACAGTTGACATACAGTAATGATGTTTCATCGGTACCAGATGAAATGGTAATACAATATATACCCAAGTAATTGTCCTGACGGTCACGGAGAGTGAGTGGTGCGTGGTTCTTACCTGAGAGATCGTCGTGAAGTTGTGTAGTCACAGGCGTGTCTATAGACGGGTCGCAGCAGCCGTAAGGGTTGAGACGCCGGGCTATTCTTACCTGTGCGGGAAGCAGACTGGTGACAAGTTAGGGTCAGGCTCCGACGACCTGGGGGTGAAGAACACGCCGGGTTGCCACGTCTCTGGAGAGAGCGTCACCGCCGTGACGTTCCAACGACTGGGTGTCATCTCTGGAGAGAGCGTTACCGCGTAACGTTCCAACGGGCCGTAACGTTTCAGCGACTGGGGGCCATATCTGGAGAGAGCGTCACTGCCGTGACGTTCCAACGCCTGAGGGTATATATATATTGGGGGATAACGTTACCGCCGTAACGTTCCAACGGGCCTTGACGTCTCAACGACTGGGTGTCGTATCTGGAGAGAGCGTTATATCCTTAACGTTCCAACGACGGGGTGCCATCAGCAGCCAGCAGCCAGGCCGCCCTTATCCCCAGAAGAGAAGGGCCAGCAGCCAGGCCGCCCTTATCGCGCATAGACATAAAGCACTATATTAACTATAAAGCTATATGCATACACTCTCATATATATATTATTGCCATATAACATCAAGCTTAAACTGCACACATTCTCTTCTATTATCCACATATACACCAGGGATACGTATCCGTTAACTCTATATGCACACACCAAGTGTACGTATCCGTTAACCTTATATGCACACACCAAGTGTACGTATCCGTTAACTTTATATGCCCACACCCTCCCATATCACGTGTATATATACATCAAGTTTATTTGCATACACTCTCCTAGTGTCTGTACATATATGTAAATATTATAACGGTACATCTCCTTAGACATTCTGTCTAAGCCACGCGGTTCTACGCTATTATTTGTAACCGCGTATACTATTTGTGCAGAATATACCATAATAGACCTTTACATTAGCGTCAGTCATCCTTGTAGGGTTGTGATCATTTGTGATCATCTCTTCGAGCCCCGGATCTCTACTAGTGAAGGGGTTAACGACGGTGACGGCCAGAATGCCAGTGGGCAATCCCGGTTATTGATTCGTTTTCTCGTAAACACCACGACTGGTCCTGCTAGTACACGTTACACGGAGAAAACTGGTGGCAGCGGTGGGATCTGGCCTGATCTACAACAGAAGAGAACAACCGACTACTAGAGATGGACAACCACGTCCTGCTGACAACTCCATTACCGATGAGTTCCCTAGCAACACCGAGGCATCCGGACATAGAGGGCCTACGAGCTATCCTACAGGGGAGGGAGTGATTGAGGACAGGGTTGGCTGGTTCAGCGACATCGGCGGCGACAGAAGACGTGAGTCCGGTGGGAGCACCGTCCGAACTGTCAACGCCCGCCATCGTCGAAACTGAGACTTCGTCGACCATCGAAGTGCTACTAGAGGGCCTCAAGAGCTTACAGGCACAGATGCAAACCATGCAGGCGACCTTCAATCAGACGACGATGGGAGCCCCAGCGCACACGTCCACGCCCAGGGCCGAAGAGGGTATTACCAGAACCCCCATAGACCAGCCTGTACGGGAACAGACGATTCGCAACCGGGTCGCAGAAGGGCACCATTCAGCGGCTGATACCAGTGGGGGAGCCACAGTCGCGACCATCCCTGTTTCCCGTAAGACGTTGGTTAATGCTTCGACCTACGATGGAAGGACGCCCTGGAGAGATCACCTGGTACATTTTGAATATTGCGCAGCCTTAAACCAGTGGGCGCTGGAAGAGAAGGGACAGCACTTGGCCGTATCCCTGCGGGGGCCAGCACAACAGGTTCTCTCTAGTCTGAAGATGAAACCAGGGAAAGCAAATTTCGTCTGCCTACGTGATGCCTTGGAGAGACGCTTCGCTCCGCCTAACCAAACAGAGCTGTATAAGTCCAAGCTGAAGTCCAGGCGACGACTGAGGGGAGAAGATCTACCCGAACTGGGCCTACCCAGAAGGCCTACCCAGAAGCCGGTGATGAGGTCCAAGACTCCCTGGCCCGTGACCAATTCTTTGAGGCAATTCACTTTCGGTTCAAAGTCTGGCAGTGCCGCCCGAAGTCCCTAGACGAGGCTGTGCATGCCGCAGTGGAAGTAGAGGCCTTCCAAGACGCCCAGCGGAGACGTCCTGATCCCACGGCAAGGGCCGCTGCAGGGGAGGACAAACCGGCTGACGTTTCAAAAGATGATGAGGACGCGCAGGCCCGACTTCGAGCAGAGATTGCTACCCTGATGGAAGAATTTAAGAGGCGCTTCCCAGGACGGGGACGCTCAAGTTCAAGGCGGGGGCAGAGGACGGGAAGACAACCACGACGGGGATGTTGGAGGTGCGGAGAAGACGGCCATTTTAGAGCGGCGTGCCCTAGACGTTCACCCTCTCCGCCCCCGAGACGACCGTCCGGGTCCGGGAACCCACCAAAGCCCCAGGGACCCAAGCCTGCGCTTCACAATCAGGGAGAAGCAGGGATATACCTACCCGCGTCTATCGGACCGGTGAAGGTGATGTGCTGTGCGGACTCCGGAGCATCTGTCTGCTTGATCAGCCGCCGGATATGGGAACAGCTTGACCCAGATGTGAAACCAGTCCTTCGAGACTCCCGGTACCAGTCCATCAAGGTAGCTGACGGTTCCCATATGCCTTTACTCGGAGAGGGAGACTTCAGGATATCGATCCAGGGGACGGTGTGGAAGCACATGCTGGTTGTGGGAGATCTTTCCATTGACGCCATCTTGGGATACGACTTCCTGTATCGCCACGGTTGTATACTTGACGCAAGAGGTCATCGATTGAAGCTGGGGGGCAAGTACCTGCAATGCGAGGTCGTGGGAAGTTTCGATTGCTATCGTTTGGCCCTGGCTGAGACCATCACCATACCGCCTAGAACTCAGATGCTCGCCCCGACCAGGGTGGAAGACGCACCGCCGGGGGAGATTGGACTAGTAGAGGGGGAGCTCGCATTTACCGAGAAGACCGGCCTAGTCCTGGCGAGAACACTTTCTCGAGTTGCATCTGATGGTAGTGTGCCTATTCGTATGCTGAACGCTTCCGATGAGTCCACAGTCATTCACGCTGGTACCTTCTGTGGTAGTATGTCCACACTGGGTGATGTTCCGGAAGAACCTACAGAGCCGAGGGCGCGGACGACGACCCTGCCAGCATATATGCGGCCGGCGTTGGAGAAGTCCAAGGATGGCCTGAGTGCAGCCCAGCTGAGGGAAGTTGAGCAAATGCTGAATAGACACGCTGGTTTGTTTGCGGCCGATGACGATGACCTGGGACGTACGACCAGGGTGCAGCATCAGATAAAGACGGGGAGTGCACCCCCGATTCGTATTCCACCTAGAAGACCGCCCCTTCATGCTCGATGGGAGATCGACAAGCAGGTTGACGAGATGTTACGACGAGGTGTGGTCGAGCCCTCCGAGGGACCGTAGTCGGCCCCTGTCGTCCTGGTGAAGAAGAAGGACGGTAAATCTCGATTCTGCGTCGATTACCGGGCCCTGAATGACGTCACAGAGAAAGACGCATATCTTCTGCCGAGGATCGATCACAGTCTTGACGCACTGAACGGGGCACAGTGGTGGTCTACCCTCGACCTGATGTCCGGATACTGGCAGGTTGAATTGGCGCCGGAAGAACGATGCAAGTCCGCGTTTGCTACCCGGAAAGGCCTGCACCAGTTCCGCGTTATGCCGTTCGGGCTGTGCAACGCCCCTGGAACCTTTGAACGCCTGATGGAAGCAGTATTGGCCGGTCTGCACTACGAGACATGCCTCATTTACCTCGACGATATCATCGTGTTCGGGAAGACGTTTACCGAGATGCTGGCCAACTTAGAAGTGGTGTTCCAGAGACTACAGCTTCACGGGCTTAAGTTGAAACCCTCCAAGTGTGTCATTGGCGCCCGAAAAGTCACCTACCTGGGACACGTCGTGTCCGGCGCTGGTATCGAGACGGAAACGGAGAAAGTCCAGGCTGTGAGACTGGCCCACTCCAGTCTCCCAGACCGAGGTACGGAGTTTCCTCTGGTTATGTAGTTATTACCGGAGGTTCGTCAAAGACTTTGCGACCGTGGCAGCGCCCCTGCATCAACTTACCCAGAAGGAGAAGAGCTTCGTGTGGACCGACGATTGTCAGATCGCATTTGAGACCCTGAAGGAGAAGATGATAGCGGCGCCCATCTTAGCCATGCCTGACATGTCCAAACCGTTTATCCTGGACACGGATGCCAGCGGCTGGGGCATCGGAGCCGTTCTGTCCCAAGAGATCGACGGACAGGAGAGAGTGGTGGCCTATGGCAGCAGGGTACTCACCAAGGCTGAGAAGGCCTACTGCGTGACCAGGCGCGAACTCCTGGCGGTGGTCCACTTCGTTAAGGCGTTCCGGCACTACCTCTACGGGAAGAAGTTCCTACTGCGCACCGACCACGGATCCTTGAGGTGGCTCATGAGATTCAAAGAGCCGGAGGGCCAACTGGCAAGGTGGATCCAAGCTCTGTCGACCTATCAATTTGACATCGTCCACCGACCAGGCCGTAAGCATCAGAATGCTGACGCGATGAGCAGACGTCCGTGCAAGCAGT
This sequence comes from Hanleya hanleyi, assembly GCA_036873755.1. Lineage (NCBI taxonomy): Eukaryota > Metazoa > Mollusca > Polyplacophora > Lepidopleurida > Hanleyidae > Hanleya > Hanleya hanleyi. Next base: position 31,060 of record JAVTVY010018515.1, read on the forward strand.
GTGGTCGGTCTTCCGGGACCGAAGACGGAGAGACTGCGGCGGCCCGAGCTGTGACCATATCTCCACCCAACGAGGACTTTGCAGCGGCCCAGGCTGCAGACCCCGAGCTGCTTCCGGTGATTGAATGGGTGAAGGCCGGAACCAGACCTCGATGGGACCTAGTCTGTCAACACAGCGGGGTAACAAAAGCGCTGTGGGGAGCCTACGACGCCTTGGCCCTGGAAGGAGACCTCCTGGTGCGACGTTGGTATGACGTGCGAGGCCGGGAGAAGGCTAAGTTACTGGTGGTCCCGAGGGCCCTTCAAAAGAGGATACTTAAGGAATGTCATGATAGCCCGACTGGAGGACACCTAGGTGTGTTCAAGACGTTGAAGAAGGTGCGACAAGCGTACACCTGGGTTGGCCTGCAGCGTGACGTTCGACAGTGGTGCCGGAGCTGCGACACGTGCAGTCGGAGGAAGCAGGCCGGGAAGAAACCCCGAGGACAGCACCGCGGGATGATGACGGGATGCCCCGGAGAACGTATCGCCGTGGACTTGATGGGTCCTCTCTCCCTGACGACGAGAGGAAATTTGCATATTGTGGTCATCTGTGACTATTTCACGAAGTGGGTGGAGGCTGCTGCACTTCCGGACCAAGAAGCGGAGACGGTGGCCCAGGCTGTGATTGACTTGTACGTCAGCCGGTTCGGTGTCCCCTCCCTGATACACTCGGACCAGGGGCGGAACTTTGAGAGCAAAGAGTTCCAGGGGATGTGCCGGATCCTCGGCATGAAGAAGACGCGGACGACGGCGTACCATCCGCAGTCTAACGGGCAGGTTGAGAGGTTCAACAGGACTCTGGGACAGATGCTTCATGCTAGTGCCGCCCGCCACCCCGACGATTGGGACGTGTATATTCCACTAACACTGATGGCGCACACGAGACTACGGGGTATGATGACGTTTGGCCGCGAGGTGACTCTACCAGCTCACCTGACAGTTGGGGCTCCTCCGAGTGAGAGAACGGAGCCCGTGCCGTGGGTCGGGGACCTTCGTGACCACTTAGTCGACGTCCACGAGGATGCGAGGGAAAACAGTGGGAAGGCCCTGAGACGGCAGAAGCGCCTTTACAACCTGAAGGCCAAGGCGCAAAGGTTCGCCCCGGAGACCAGGTCTATCTGCATACCGTAGTGACCCGGCCAGGACAGATACGGAAGCTTCGAGACCGGTGGCTGGGACCGTTTGTGGTGGAGGCGGCATTGTCGGACGTTACCTACCGGATCCGGAGTGACGACGGAAGGCGACAGGTCGTCCATGTTGACCGGGTCAAACCATGTTATCCGCGGCTGGACGTGGAGGGTGACGATACACCGTCGGAGAGCGACAGTGACGATGGCGGCGACCAGCAGGGGCCGGAAACGGCTCACGCGGAGCCTTACGCCGTGACCCACCCGGTAGCCGTGCAACCACCCATAGGCCAGCCCCAGACGAGCCGGAGTGGACGCGTCATCCGGCCGCCGGCCTGGCAGGCCGAATTCGAGTTGGAACCGCGGGGGACGCCGGATAGCGAGGTGGAGGACGAGCCCGAGGAAGTGGCCGAGGGTGAGGCAGCCCCCACACACGCGACGACGACCCGCGGTCGGCGAGTGGTGAAGCCTCGCAGGTTGCACAACAACGTGCTGGCGTCCCAGCCCGTGTACCGTAAGAGGGGTGAAGCCCGACCCCTCCAACTGAGCGTGCAGCCCAGTGGACCTAATGTCGTGAGGTGGCTCCGCTAGCCGCCCATGTAATTCTGTGAAGGAAATCTGTGGACCTGATGTCGTGGCGGCCCGGCCAGACCGCCGGAGGGCGGCCACCTTGTGATTTCGCCGGCCCTGATGGCCCGTAATTGGCGAGCAGTTTTGTTTAAATTGATTCGAACTGTACAACTGGAACTGTAACGTCACCCTGGATGGAGGGACCCGTACGGCCATGACGGGGACGTCATGATTTGGAAAGGCGGGGGCAGGGTAACGGTTAACCGTTTGTGATTGGACTGTTCGAATCGGAGGGGGGTGTGTCACCGCTGGAAGGATGGAAGAGCCCGTTCGGGAGCGCCAGTGGTTGGAAATGCATTCCCCCGTGGTTCTCGTTTACCAGCGCGAGATAGGTGTTGCCTTTTATGTGGAAAATTCTTTACGGACTATGGATTGGGATGGCATTCCCATTTATGGACTATGAACTGTAATTTCGCTGTAAAGGCGATTTTCCGGGTTTCGCAACGTCTCCGGGGGGTGGAGAAGAGCCCCGGCTATATAAGCTCGAACAGACGGAGGGACCGGGGAGAGACCAGAAAGACAGAGCTGGAGGAACCACGTCCAGGTACAGCCTGCAACTTTCGATTTTGGCGTAATTTGCGGTCTGTCGCAAATGCAGTTGTTTTGGCCTGGGAGTCTAAAAGCTGGTACAATCCTGTAGCTAGTGTAACCTGTAAAAACACGCCAATCCAATGGGAATTTGCCAGCTCGCATTTTCGGTGTGGAAACGTGTTTGTGGTTATGCTATAGTTTAGGAAACACGACAGCGTGGCGTGTCTAGTATAGTTGTGGGGTATTTTGTAATACTGTAATGAGACATGTGTTTGCCCGTAGCACATTCAGGCAACTTGCATGGTCTAACTTCAGTATAAAATAAGGCTTTTTAGGTCTATACCAGTAGGTTGATAATTTCGACATTATTGCTGCGCTATCCCGCTGCACTGGGACTAAAGCCACAATATTTGTGTGTCGATCTTGTTGACCGTGAAGCGGTATATGACAATAGTCAGGGATTCCCTCCACTCCCAGAAATATGCAACTGCACTAAATACAGAGATAAATCAGCCAAGTTTCCCCCTGTCATAATCCCACGACGTACCGGGTAGCCTGTTTATTCGGCGCAGACGGCCGTGCAACGCTATACGGGACGGAAACGGTCGCAGTTATTACAGCCGGGCGGTGCAAGTCAAGGTACAGGCGGGCGAGCCGTTTTCGTCGGGAAACATCGATAAACTGGGCCGGACGCTTTGGGAGCAAGAAAGGTCGCAGACAGTTACTCAGACGGCGTATAGCTGGCAAAAGACAAGTTACAGATACAGCTCACAGATCACGCAAGAAAGATACAGAACACAGATTCCACAAGAAGGATATGGTGAGTGAGTGAGTGAATAGAATTTAACGTCGCTTTCAACAATATTTCAGCTATATCACGACGAACCAACTAAGCACCACCCAGCCCAGTTGTGTTCCTGCTACTTCAAAGAAGAAATCTTTGAAGCAGCATGGAACCAGACAGCCTCCATCCACCCTATAAAACACTGAGGACAGCCCACAAGACACAGACAGGACGTTTACATGGTGCAATAAAGACAAGTGATATTACAGTGCTAGACACCACATTATCAAGTTCCTGTTGCTTCTCAGCAAAGTGCATTGAAACAACAGGAACCTGTGCCCACCGGACACCCACCAACCACCCGCCAAGAAGGATATGTGTATTTATCACACATTACAAGCAAATCAAGACACACAGATCATAAACAGTACAGTACAAGATACAGAACACAGATCCCACAAGAAGGATATGTGTATTTATCACACATTAAAGAAAGATACACAGAGCACAGACAACCCAGTAAAAGACAAGACATACAGATCACAGACCACACAGCAAAGGCAAGATACGGTGCAGGCGGGCTTCGTTTTACCGATGTAAAAGTGGTAACAAGATTTAGAGACTGTACAGTCAAACCAAGGCACAGATTACAGCCAGTGGAGAACAGACAAGGTCAAAGACAAGATACAAGTTACAGACAGTAAAGAAAAGACAAGGCACAGCACAGACAGATTTCTCTTCCCGAGAAACGTTGATTAAGCGTGAAATCTACAGACCTGCGACCGGGTCGCCAAAGGTCGCAGAAGGTCGCAAAAGGTCGCAGTGGCTTGCGACCGGGTCGCAGAGGGTCGCAGAGGGTCGCCAACGACAGTTGACATGCAGTAATGATGTTTCATCGGTACCAGATGAAATGGTAATACAATATATACCCAAGTAATTGTCCTGACGGTCACGGAGAGTGAGTGGTGCGTGGTTCTTACCTGAGAGATCGTCGTGAAGTTGTGTAGTCACAGGCGTGTCTATAGACGGGTCGCAGCAGCCGTAAGGGTTGAGACGCCGGGCTATACTTACCTGTGCGGGAAGCAGACTGGTGAGCTGACAAGTTAGGGTCAGGCTCCGACGACTGGGGGTGAAGAACACGCCGGGTTGCCACGTCTCTGGAGAGAGCGCCACCGCCGTGACGTTCCAACGACTGGGTGTCGTATCTGGAGAGAGCGTTACCGCGTAACGTTCCAACGGGCCGTGACGTTTCAGCGACTGGGGGCCATATCTGGAGAGAGCGTCACTGCCGTGACGTTCCAACGCCTGAGGGTATATATATATTGGGGAGAACGTTACCGCCGTAACGTTCCAACGGGCCTTGACGTCTCAACGACTGGGTGTCGTATCTGGAGAGAGCGTTATATCCTTAACGTTCCAACGACGGGGTGCCATCCCTGGAGAGAGCGTTACACCCGTAACGTTCCAACGACGGAGGAAGAGAAGGGCCAGCAGTCAGGCCGCCCTTATCCCCAGAAGAGAAGGGCCAGCAGCCAGGCCGCCCTTGTCGCGCATAGACATAAAGCACTATATTAACTATAAAGCTATATGCATACACTCTCATATATATATTATTGCCATATAACATCAAGCTTAAACTGCACACATTCTCTTCTATTATCCACATATACACCAGGGATACGTATCCGTTAACTCTACATGCACACACCAAGTGTACGTATCCGTTAACTTTATATGCACACACCCTCCCATATCACGTGTATATATACATCAAGTCTATTTGCATACACTCTCCTAGTGTCTGTACATATATGTAAATATTATAACGGTACATCTCCTTAGACATTCTGTCTAAGCCACGCGGTTCTACGCTATTATTTGTAACCGCGTATACTATTTGTGCAGAATATACCATAATAGACCTTTACATTAGCGTCAGTCATCCTTGTAGGGTTGTGATCATTTGTGATCATCTCTTCGAGCCCCGGATCTCTACTAGTGAAGGGGTTAACGACGGTGACGGCCAGGATGCCAGTGGGCAATCCCGGTTATTGATTCGTTTTCTCGTAAACACCACGACTGGTCCTGCTCGAACACGTTACACTAGCGTTACTTTGCCGTACATCTGTGTCCCACCATCGTACAAGCTGGTTAGAATCTAGTGTTACCTTGTCGCACGTCTGTGCCCAACCATCGTATAAACTAGTGAGAATTATGTGTGATGTTGTCGTACGTCTGTGCCCAGCCATCGTATAAACTAGCGAGAATCAATTGTTACCTTATCGTACGTCTGTGCCCAACCATTGTATCGTACGTCTGTGCCCAACCATCGTATAAACTTATGAGAATCTAACGTTACCTTTCCGTATATTCGTGCCCAACCATCGTATAAACTGGTTAGAATCTAGTGTTACACTAGTACGTCTGTGCCCAACCATCGTATAAACTATTACCTTGCCGTACGTCTGTGCCCCACCATCGTATAAACTGGGGAGAATCTAGCGTTACCTTGGCGTACATCTGTGCCCAACCATCGTATAAACTGGTGAGAATATAGTGTTAGCTTGTCGCACGTCTGTGCCCCATCATCGTACAAGCTGGTTAGAATCTAGTGTTACCTTGTCGCACGTCTGTGCCCCACCATCGTTTAAACTAGTGAGAATTAAGTGTGACGTTGTCGTACGTCTGTGCCCAGCAATCGTATGAACTGGCGAGAATCAATTGTTACCTTATCGTACGTCTGTGCCCAACCATTGTATCGTACGTCTGTGCCCAACCATTGTATAAACTGGAGAATCTAGCGTTACCTTATCGTACGTCTGTGCCCAACCATTGTATAAACTGATGAATCTAGGGTTACCTGGTCGTACGTCTGTGCCCAGCCGTCGTAAACACTAGAGAGAATATACTGTTATCTTGTCGTACGTCTGTGCCCTATCCTCGTATAAACTGGTGATAATCTAGCGTTACATTACAAGCGTCTACTCCGTCATTCATAATCCAGCCGTCGTCCATTAGAGAATATCCGCGTCCATAATCCAAAGACCTATTCCATATTTCTTGTAACAGTATTAGCACCAAATTCAAAAAGACAATCATAGTATACATAAACATAGGCTTGTTTCCTGCAAGAGAGAAGCGGTCAACAGTTTTCAATGATGCCGGCAAGACATCATGATGTTCCAAAAATATCAAATCCGTATCGCTGATCAGTATTCTTAATCCATAATATTCGTTATAGACTCATCTAAAAAAAAGATGTATCTCAGTCACGCTTTGATTGTGACTGTTCATATGAGTACCATGAGGATCTTGAAGTACATGAGTTCATACGGCCCCTAGCCCCGGGTTAAGCGGAATTAGACACAAGTTACGAAACGTAGCGCCATAGATCTTGCACGCTACGTTCGTATTTTGCTATCAGCATGCGATATGTATCGCCAAATTTGAGAAACTTTGAGTGGAGGCGCTTGGTGGAATAGCCCTGTTTTATAAGTTTCTGCAACAATGTTTTGTGACGTTGATTAAAATCACCACATTTAACACAGGATCTAGCAAATGCTACTAAGCGAGATATGCATACGCCATATGCAGGTCCCACTGGAATATTACTATCCAGAAAGGGATAGTTTACGATGTCGAAATTGTAATCATCTCTTTTGTCATAAAGTCGACGAGAGAGAATGCCCGCTTCATTTTTATAGAGATAGAGATAGAGATAGGTACATCTGTTCCCAACCATCGTATAAACTGCTGAGGAAATAGTGTGACCTGATCGTACATCTGTTTCCTACCATCGTACAAGCTGGTTAGAATCTAGTGTTATCTTGCCGCACGTCTGTGCCCCACCATCGTATAAACTGGTGAGAATCTAGTGTTACCTTATCGTACGTCTGTGCCCAACCATCGTACAAACTGGTGAGAATATCTTGTTACCTTGTCGTACGTCTCTGCCCCACCATCGTACAAGCTCGTTAAAATCTTATGTTACCTTGCCGCACGTCTCTGCCCAACCATTGTATAAACTGGATAATCTAGCGTTACCTTGTCGTACGTCTGTACCCAACCATCGTATAAACTGGTAAGCAGCGTTTCTTGAGACCAAGACACTGCTTGGTGAATCATTCCATTGGCTGATTCTTCGTCAGTAGTAGGTAGCAACTCGATCCGGTCTTATTTTCCAGGGAAACTCTTAGTTCCCTTTTTTCCACCAGGGGCGCTGTCCCGTATGACGTCACTTCCGGTCTGGGTGAATGGAGCGTGACCTCACGGAGGTGACCGAAGATGTCACGGAGGTCAGATTATTCTTCCGCGGTGATGCGGTCTGGTGGTGATGCGGTCGCGGCAAAAAGCTTAAGCGGAGAAAAAGTAGTCCCCAGACTTCAAATACGCTGCATGGTCCGATTGGGTCGAGTGAGGTATCAAAGTGAAGCATTCGTGAAGAGGTATCCAGTCAATGGGGTGGGTGCATGTAAAATTAGGATTTTTTCCCGAAAATATAAAAAGCGGAATACGGACTTTACCCCTAAAATAGGGGAAAACCCCTATCAACCCTAGCCAAAAGGGCTATATCGGTCCCCGGGCTTATTGGGACCTGCCTATCAAGTGAATGGGGTGGGTGCATGTAAAATTAGGATTTTTTCCCGAAACTATAAAAAGCGGAATACGGACTTTACTCCTACAATAGGGGTCTGTATTATACAATATAAGGGAAAATGCCTGTATGGGGTATGGGGATGGTCAATTTTTTCGTGGGCTTTACTATGGCTTGTGGGGTCGCGTTTTTCTCGTCTCGCCAAGAAAATGACAATGGGAAGGGTCCCGGAGCGAATCGGTGAAATTTTTGGGAAAAGTCACCGAGGTCTGTATATAGGCCCATAGGCTGGCCATGGGGGGTATAGGTCCAACCTGGGAAATTCACACACGTTCATTGTGATATGGGTTGCTTGGATTTGCTTTTCACGTCTCGTCATTTAGAACACGATGGGAAGGGTCCCGGAGCGAAACGGTGAAATTTTTGGAAAAAGTCACCGAGGCCTGGGTAGGCCCACAGGCCTATACTGCATGGCTATGGGTGTATAGGTCCATACGGGGTGAACGTTTTGGGATCTAGGTGGGCCACTAATGGTCCGATGGGGTCGAGTGAGGTATCAATGTGAAGCCTATGTAAGGGGACAACCGATGGGATGGATGTGGGGTAGGAATATCGTCATTCTGCGCATGCGCAATAGACAAAGTGTATGGAAATAGACGTTTTGGGATGTAGGGGAGCCACTAGTGGGCCGATTGGATCGAGTGAGGTATCAATGTGAAGCCTATGTGAGGAGGCATCTGATGGGGTGAGTGCGGGGTTGAAATATCGTCACTCTGCGCATGCGCAGTGGACAAAGGGTATGGAAATAGACGTTTTGGGGTCTAGGTGGGCCACTAGTGGGCCGATGGGATCGAGTGAGGTATCCATGTGAAGCCTATGTGAGGCGGCAAGACTAGGGTGTCGTTTCCATTCTGCTACGCAGGTCACGTGGATTGTGACGTCACTTCCGGGTTTCACCTCCAAACCCAGAAGAGTTCCAATTTTCTCTTAGACGTCCGGATGTTCAACCTCCGGGGGTTTTTCCCGGCCCGGCCCGGCCCGGCCCGGCCCGGCCCGGCCCGGCCCGCCCCGGCCGCAGCGCGCGCGCGCGGGTTCTCCGGCCGCACGCGCGCGCGCGCGTCATCACTGGCAGTGCGTGGGTGAATCCGCAGCGCGCGCGCGCATGAAGACCCTCATACATACCCCAATGCAGGCGCAGACGTGATGTGCCCGGACGATAGACACGGACGTCGCCGAGAAAAACACATACAACACGTCACATACAGTCGCCCCCCTCAAGACCCTCATATATACCCGGATGACGGACGTTACCGAAAAGAAACGGACGTTACCGAAAAGACACGGACTTTACCGAAAAGACACGGACGTACCCGAAAAGACACGAAGGTGAACGACATTGTGGAAAACCCCCACAGACAGGTTATTACATGCATTCCTATGATGTTCACAGGTTACGCCCATTCACGAAGGGCCGTCACAGGGCGTAGTAGAAAAAAGCGAATTTCTAATCTTATTGACCTTATGGCGCAAGCGAGTATAACAAGTGCCCATGACTCACACGGTGTATAAAACCCTACCCAACAGGTACACTATAAAGCCACCTCTCTAACCGTTCGCTTTTTATTCCCCACCATGGCAGCGAGCGGAACAGAGCTTGCGTTATTCCAACTGACGTCCGACGTCTACCTCATCGTCAATGACGATCACCTGGAGCTGGTCCAAGACGCACCGCAGAAGGTGAAGATTTTGTTATCGCTATCAGGCTGGACTCTATTGACACGATTGTTACAGGGAAAAGAGCCCGAAAGGGATTTCATGCACGTGGAAGTCGGCGTGCACATACGCACTGCTGGAGAGGGTTCCCTTTTTCTCCGGTTGGAACAGAGTGGAAGTACCTCTATCACACTCTGTCCACCCCTATGGATGGCACTGAAAGATGTACTCCTCGAGGTGGATGACTTACTACACCCCGAGGTGAAAGAAGGGACTGTGGCTACCCGGAGACTTACACCTGGCTGCACCCTATTGCTGTACCCCAAACGAGTGGACCTCATCGATAGCGGACTTAGGTGTTGGTGTACGCCTGAACCCAAAGCGCACGTCTCTTTGTCACCGGAAGGATGGACTACCTTGAAACGGGTGTTGTTGGGTGACCTGCACGGTGAAAGCATTCACCTGTGTGACGACGTCTACATTTTCTGCGGTCCCTTTTTCGCTCGACTCCTCTGTCTGAACGACGGTGGTTTTACCCTGGACCCTGATCTATGGACGGCTTTGGAACAAGTAGTCCTCATTGTCGATAAGGTACTATCTCTATAGGAGCCACATAACCAATCAGAATAGTACGTATCACGGACTACACCCGTAGAGCTACATCTAGGCGCGCATGTGTGACATGGTCTATAAAACACGTCCCTCTGGATCCCACACCTTCATTTCTACGGTTGCAGAGCCATGACGGAGATCCAGCCCTATGCGACTCGCATTTTACAGCATGCCACCGTGGTTAATTCACTCACGGGTTACCGAGCAGTGGTCCGGTCCATGTTTGCAGATGGCGACGACAACGAGGGGCGACGCCAGATCCTGAACGAGTTCACAGAAGCGGTCCTCGACAGAGTGCACTCGATGGAGAGGTGTGCCATCACTCACCACTACTGGACTATGACAGCCATTCTTGATGCTCGGGCTATGGACCACGATGGACCAGAGTGTGTGTCATCGGAGCATAGAGAGAGCCCCCATTACCGTGACCCAATGCAATGAAGCCCAAGTCCGGCGTGTATTGTACCCCAGGCAATCGCAGCGAACGACGAAGGCGGTGTACAAGGTCGGGGACCCTGTACGGATTAGTAAAGTCAAAGGTCAATTTGAGAAAAGTTACTTGCCCAACTGGAGCGATGAGCACTTCCTGATTAAACGGCGCCTACCCCAACAGCAGCGAGTCTATGAACTGGAAGATCTTCAAGGGAAACCGTTGCTAGGGACGGTTTACGAGATGGAATTACAGCCTGTCGTAAAAACACAGCAACACTACTACACGGTGGAGCAGATTTTGAAAACGGAACGGCAAACTGTTTCATTTCGTGAAATGGCAAGGCTGGCCCAGTTCCTTCAATTCCTGGGTCACTGCCAACCAGGTGAAACGACTATAAAGCCAGACACCACTACCGTCATCCTTCATTCCACGTTCGACCACGGTTCTATGGACAAGCAGCAGCTGCCTCTGAACACAGCGTCTCCCAAAACGCGCAAAGCGCAAGTGGGCGTTGTGGTGATAGTGCTAACCCTGCTGAGTGTGCTGTACGGAGGTGTGTTTTACGACGCAGCCTATGTCAGCACGCTACTTAACCAACTGAGAACACCAGCCATCAGTGAAACCAGTCTACAGATAGCACCAGTCAATCCCGTATCGAGCCCAGTCACCACCACACCCTGTGTACAAGCCACGTCGAGCTCCACACCAAGCTCCACGCCTACACCAAGAACACCCCCTACGTCTGAAAACCCACCGGATTTCATCCCTCAGTGAACAGACAACGACGACCGACGTTATACCCACCACCATCATCACTCACAGTGAACAGACAACCACGACCGACGTTGTACCCACCACCACCACTCCAGTTCACTCGTACGAAATTTACAAGAGCGGGTTACCACGACAGCGCATACAGCTCGAACCATGGACCCTCGGTGGCAGCATCCCTTCACTTGCGTCATCGCAGGACCGACGGGCTCCGGCAAAACGCATTTCGTCAGGAAGCTCCTTCAACACGCCGACAGCATGATCACCCCACCCATTGCCCGAGTCGTGTGGTGTTACGGAGAATGGCAGGAAGCGTATGCAGCAATGCCCCACATCACGTTCGTGGAAGGCCTACCCAACCTGGCCGATTTGGAACCCGACACCTTGGTGGTTCTGGATGATCTCATGGCGGAGACGGATGCGCGGGTCACCCAACTCTTTACCAAAGGCAGCCATCATCGACGGCTCAGCATCATCTACATTGTGCAGAATCTGTTCAGTAAAAACAAAGAACATAGGAACATCAGCTTAAATGCCCACTACCCGGTGGTCTTCAAAAACCCGAGAGATACCACTCAACTGCTGTACCTGACGAGACAGATGTATCCCGGCCGCACACCGTTTGCGTTGGAAGCCTTTAAAGATGCCACAACCCCTCAGCACGGGTATATGCTCTTCGACCTCAAGCAAGCCACCCCCGACAACCTTCGACTACGGACCGGCATCTTTCCCGGAGAGGCCCACCACGTGTACATGCAAAAATAATGTAAACACACCCACAGTGGCGCCCCCGGCTGGGGTGTGTGTTTGATGATGGGGATAATAAAAAGAATGAATACCACAGCATGGTTGACTTTGTCTCTGTTCTCTGAGGTAGATAAAAAGGGCAGAGTTGTGGGTCCTGGCATTAGTTGTACATGATGTCTGCGCCAGTACGGAAGCACGCTCCCACGCTCCGTGTATTGAAGACGGCCCCACCCGAGTTGGTCCGAACCATTGTACGCGGTGCGGACCCTGACCTTGTACGCTGTCTGTGCGAGATCGGGTAAAACCTGTTAAAAGGCAACGTTCCACTGACTCCGGCTCAGAAGACCAAGTTGGCCAAGCATAAGACAGGTCTCCGAACCTTAGTCCAGAAGCGACAAAAGAAAAAGGTGTTACAGAAAGGCGGCTTTCTCGGGGCCATCTTAGCACCGTTGTCCGCTTCCGTGTTGGGTCCAGTATTGGGTGGACTCTTCGGCCGACAATGAACCACACGAAAAAAATGGTCCTCGTAGAACCACGGTTCCTTCAAAACCTCCAATCACCCTACCCTGTCCCACCTACGGTGAAGACCATAAACACCCTCGATGGGGAGATGCAACAGATCTTACAGAGACCGGGGTTAAGCGACAGTGAGAAAGTACAACGGTAAAATGAGACGCTTCAACGGTACATGACGTTCATGGACCAATACAAAACCTTCTCTACCCCACCACCACCACCACCACCACCACCACCACGTGACACACCGCCGACCTCAGCACCGCTCCAACAGCCGCCATTACCAGGGGTAGCACCCACAGCCCCACAGTGGGTGGAAGACGAAGTGCTGAAGAGTGTACCTGCATCGTTCAAGAAACAAGCTAGCCTGGTATTACAACGGATGAAACAGAATCCTAACATGACTTGGAATGATAAAGGCGAACTACTGGTACAGAATCAGGTGGTTTCCGGCACCCACATGACGGATTTAGTGAATGACCTGACGCGTAAATGCAGGTCGCACACGGATCCTCGAGGATGGGAGGTCTTCGCTCAAGGCTTGAAAGACATGCATGTACCAGAGGAATTGGTGGGGAACCCCACCGCTGGGCCTTTATGCAGCGAACCCAGCAATCGCCGAGTGGCCCACTACCTTCTTGGGAATCCGAATGGGAACCGGAGTCACCCCCCAAAACACCACCACCACAACGGCCACCTTCTTTTCAGACCTTTAAAAAACCATCCTTGATCAGGACACCCCATATCTCCAGAGCCGTGACACGTAGCAAGTCAACGCGACGAACATGACGCCGGACACAACCGCCCAAGGACTGGAACACCTATTAAAACCAACAGCAGCAGCAGGACAGCTGTCGCCATGTTTTACCTCACCCTACCCAGTAGCAGTTCGCTGGATGTGTTTCCTGACAACACCTTGGCCAAGTACGTGACCCATTTACCTGGGCGCTGGGAATGTGGCCTCGTGGATTACAAGCGTCTAGTCCGTCATTCATAATCCAGCCGTCGTCCATTAGAGAATATCCGCGTCCATAATCCAAAGACCTATTCCATTTTCCACATAACAGTATTAGCACCAAATTCAAAAAGACAATCATAGCATACATAAACATAGGCTTGTTTCCTGCAAGAGAGAAGCGGTCAACAGTTTTCAATGATGCCGGCAAGACATCATGATGTTCCAAAAATATCAAATCCGTATCGCTGATCAGTATTCTTAATCCATAATATTCGTTGTAAAGTCGTCATCTAAAGAATGATGTATCTCAGTCACGCTTTGATTGTGACTGTTCATATGAGTACCATGAGGATCTTGAAGTACATGGGTTCATACGGCCCCTAGCCCCGGGTTAAGCGGAATTAGACACAAGTTACGAAACGTAGCGCCATAGATCTTGCACGCTACGTTCGTATTTTGCTATCAGCATGCGATATGTATCGCAAAATTTGAGAAACTTTGAGTGGAGGCGCTTGATGGAATAGCCCTGTTTTATAAGTTTCTGCAACAATGTTTTGTGACGTTGATTAAAATCATCACATTTAACACAGGATCTAGCAAATGCTACTAAGCGAGATATGTATACGCCATATGCAGGTCCCACTGGAATATTACTATCCAGAAAGGGATAGTTTACGATGTCGAAATTGTAATCATCTCTTTTGTCATAAAGTCGACGAGAGAGAATGCCCGCTTCATTTTTATAGAGATAGAGATCCAAATAAGATGTGCCTGTAGGGCTATCTGTAGTTTCCTTCAAATCCAGTGAAGGTGGATATATATCCTTCACTGCGTCATTTATATAGCGATTATCCACAGCGAGAAGATCGTCTATATAGCGTTTGGTGAATGAGAAGGAATGGGCGTTGAATATCCAATACCCTTACTCGTGGTACAACGTGCGAGCCAATGAAGTGTGGTACGAGGTGACCTACAAAGGAAAAGACACCCGACTCACCCTCCCCGAAGGCCAATACGATACTCCCAAGGAGTTCATGGGTGGGCTGTCAAGACTGTTGCATTATAAGGCTCTACGGGAGGTCACGAATACTCCAAGACCCATCAAAGCCTATCCCTTCAAGAATCACGTGGACTTCGATTACAATGCACACAACGACAAGGCACAGCTTATCGTCACCGCCAACGCGTCCTATCCTACAGCAAATGCTGGGTTTCGATCTACAGACGTTCGCTGGTCCCACCGCCCACCAAGGCGAGATCCCGATGGATATGCGGTCGGGTATGTACGGACTCCACGTCTACTCGGACGTGGTGGACAACCACATCGTGGGCGATATCAACACACCTCTGTTACGGGTGGTGCCCATTAAAAAGACGTATGGAGATCAAGTCACCCACAGTTTCACTCACATGCTCTACCTACCCGTACGACAAACCGACATCAACATGATCACGGTGGATATAAGAGATGACACGGGACGACCGGTGGCATTCGAACGCGGGAAAGTGGTGCTGACACTTCATTTTCGTCAAGCACGTGCTCCCCACTTTGTATAATGAAGGTGCCTTACGAGTGCGATGCACGCAGCTATATGGACTATTAAGCCCAACAGGCCGGCGGTGGCCTTCCGGTATTTAGTGGTGCACGCATGCAACGAGGACATGGACTGGGGAACATACTCGGGAGCATCGTCAAAACTTTCCTGCCCTTGGTGACGCGTGGGGTGAAAGCAATCGGCAAACAAGCGGTACGCAGTGAACTGTCGGTGATGTCTTGGGGGGTACGGCACCCAAAGAAGCCTTGAAACGGCAGGCCAAAGAAGCAGGAGGCGTCTTAGTGGCCAAAGCACAACGCACCGTAGGGAATACAAGACCTGCACCACCGAGACCACGCACCAGTCGACGACCGACCCAGCGACGACGCACATCGAAGACCCAGGATATCTTTTTTTAAAACATGTCCTTGATCCACGCAGAGTCCTGTCCCTCCACCAACAGTGAATTTGATTTGTGGACCGTGCCGCCCACACAGACCAGTGCCGAACAAGGATTATGGGTGGAGCATCTCCCGCTCTCCAGCATCAACGAAACAGGGCCCATCGAGTTCACCATCAGTAATGCGGATACGGCCTATGTGGATTTAGCCCATACATACTTGTATGTGAAAACCAAGATCGTCAATGGAGATGGCTCCAGAATCGTGGACCCGACGAATCTCTGGCTGCACTCGATGTTTCAACAGGTGGATATATTTCTCAGCGACAAACTCATCAGTGACTCGACCAACACGTACCCCTATCGAGGCTACATCGAGACGCTGTTGTCGCATGGGCGAGAGGCTAAAATTCTCAACTGACAACCGCTTTATTCTACCAGGACACAGCCCAGCACATGAGCGTAGAGAACGACAATGTGGGATATAACAAACGGAAGGCTTTGACCGCGAACGGCGTCTCGGTCGATCTCATGGGTCGACTGCACGCAGACATGTTCATGCAAGACCGGTACCTCTTGAACAAGATCTCCATCAAAATCCGACTGATACGGGCGCCTCCGACCTTCGCCTTGATGACCACTAACGTAGACGGGCATGCAGCTGACTATAAGATTGTCATCCAAGACGCAGTCCTGTATGTCCGAAAAGTGAAACCGAATCCAGCCGTTCAATTGGGACACATGAAAGCCTTGTAAACAAAAACCAGCCCAGTACCCTATCCGACGTGTACAAACCAAAGTGTTCTCTGTGCCTGCTGGAAATATGGGCGCCAACAAAGAAAACCTGTTCCTGGGGGAACTATCCAAGCGATTGATCCTGGCCTGTGTGGAAAATACCAGTTTCAGCGGAGCCTACCCAGAGAACCCGTTTGACTTTAAACATTTCGGCATCAATTTTGTGGCCCTGCATGTGGATGGACAACAGGTCCCAGCCACGGCCTTAGTCCCAGCCACGGCCTTAACACCGAATTTCATTCGAGCCTATCAGAGCCTGTTTACAGCCACCGGTCAAATCAACCAGGACGAAGGGAATATGATCAGTCGGGAGGATAACGGGAACGGATACACGTTGTTCTGTTTCGATCTGACCCCCACCTTAGAGAACGACCATCAGCTGGCCCTCGCCAAGCAAGGCAATTTACGGCTGGAAATCCACTTTGCACGAGCCCTCCGGAGCACCGTCAATGTGATCTGCTACGCCGAGTTTGACAACATCATTCAAGTGGACAAAGCGCGCAACGTCCTGTGTGACTTCTCCACCTAACATGGATACAGACCAGATAACCACCGTGCTGGAGAAAGACCCAGAGACACGTATGGTGCTTCAAGGGGTGTTCCCATTAGACCGTATGTATCCTGCTGCTTACGTTCTCAACACGGACCCGATGGATCGGCCCGGTGAACATTGGGTGGGCGTGTACTTGACAGAACAGCAGGGCGAATACTTTGACCCGTACGGCCTGCCACCCCTCCATCCCGATTTAACAGACTTCATGGATCAAGGCACAGAGACGTGGTGTTGGAACAGTCAAACGTTGCAAAGCCTGGCCAGTAGCGTGTGCGGACAATATTGCTTGTTTTACCTGTACCATCGATGCCGGGGAAGACCCTTATCTACCATCGTACAGATGTTTGACGAGTACCCCAAGGCCGAGGACCGCGATGTACTCGTATATGACTGGGCCGCCCATCATTTCAATGTACAAGCCCCGTTCTGGGCTTAAGTTCTTTCAATGTACACAAGCCCACTGTTCTGGGCTTAAGTTTACAAGCCCCCTGTTCTGGGCTTCAGTTCTTTCAATGTACAAGTCCCCTGTTCTGGGCTTCAGTTTTAACGTGGTTGTTCTCACGTTGTTGTTGTTACTGAATAAAAAACAAAATGAGATCTCACCAAAAAACCCTGTCTTGTGTGTTTTCTATATGAGCATAATGCGTGAAACTGGCTTTGAACACCGTATTAGCCAATCAGTGGCCTAGAATGGAGCCAAAGGTAACCAATCCATGTCCAGAAAACATTACCCAGGTGTACAATAACCCGGATGAAGGCGCGGACGTAGGCGAAAGCATCCCAGTACCCGGATGCAGGCGCAGACGTGAGCGAAATTCTAGTACCCGTCCATTGGTTCTTTTATCGATCGCTCATTGGCTCTTTTTCTCGACCGCTGATTGGTCCAAATGGAACTACCCATCCTTCCCAGGTTAATTTACAATCCCCTTTTGGGGTTCAAGCTCTGTATATCGATGCCGCAACATTGTCTCCGAACCTTGCCGAAAGGGAGACCTTGGACCTTTTGACCTGGATGTGACCTTTGACCTTTTGACCCGACATTCATCCGCGCACTGCCGGTGATGACGCACGCGCGCGCGTGCGGCCGGAGAACCCGCGCGCGCGCGCTGCGGCCGGGGCGGGCCGGGGCGGGCCGGGCCGGGAAAACCCCCGGAGGTTGAACATCCGGACGTCTAAGAGAAAATTGGAACGTTTCTGGGTTTGGAGGTGAAACTCGGAAGTGACGTCACAACCCACGTGACCTGCGCAGCAGAATGGAAACGACACCCTAGTCTAGCCCCCTCACATAGGCTTCACATGGATACCTCACTCGATCCCATCGGCCCACTAGTGGCCCACCTAGACCCCAAAACGTCTATTTCCATATCCTTTGTCCACTGCGCATGCGCAGAGTGACGATATTTCAACCCCGCACTCACCCCGTCAGATGCCCCCTCACAAAGGCTTCACATTGATACCTCACTCGATCCAATCGGCCCACTAGTGGCTCCCCTACATCCCAAAACGTCTATTTCCATACACTTTGTCTATTGCGCATGCGCAGAATGACGATATTCCTACCCCACATCCATCCCATCGGTTGCCCCCTCACATAGGCTTCACATTGATACCTCACTCGACCCCATCGGATCATCAGTGGCCCACCTAGATCCCAAAACGTTCACCCCGTATGGACCTATACACCCATAGCCATGCAGTATAGGCCTATGGGCCTACCCAGGCCTCGGTGACTTTTTCCAAAAATTTCACCGTTTCGCTCCGGGGCCCTTCTCATCGTGTTCTAAATGACGAGACGTGAAAAACAAATCCAAGCAACCCATATCACACTGAACGTGTGTGAATTTCCCAGGTTGGACCTATACCCCCCATGGGTGAGTGAGTGAGTGAGTAGGATTTAACGTCGTTTTCAACATTGTTTCAGTCATATCACGACGGTGCCTACATGTGCCAGAACACGAGAGTGTCCACAGTTCCTATTATTCTGGACACTGATCAACCCAGTCAGTACAGCACCCGGTCACCCATCCAAGTATTGACCGAGCTCAACGCTGCTTAACTTCGGTGATCTGACGAGAACCGGTGTGCCCAACGTGATGCGCCGTACCCCCCCATGGCCAGCCTATGGGCCTATATACAGACCTCGGTGACTTTTCCCAAAAATTTCACCGATTCGCTCCGGGACCCTTCCCATTGTCATTTTCTTGGCGAGATGAGAAAAACGCGACCCCACAAGCCATAGTAAAGCCCACGAAAAAAATTGACCATCCCCATTGACCATCCAGGCATTTTCCCTTACATTGTATAATACAGACCCCTATTGTAGGGGTAAAGTCCGTTCCGCTTTTTATAGTTTCGGGAAAAAATCCTAATTTTACATGCACCCAGCCCATTGACTTGATAGGCAGGTCCCAATAAGCCCGGGGACCGATATTAGCCCTTTTGGCTAGGGTTGATAGGTGTTTTCCCCTATTTTAGGGGTAAAGTCCGTATTCCGCTTTTTATAGTTTCGGGGAAAAATCCTAATTTTACATACACCCACCCCATTGACTTGATAGGCAGGTCCCAATAAGCGCGGGGACCGATATTAGCCCTTTTGGCTAGGGTTGATAGGTGTTTTCCCTATTTTAGGGGTAAAGTCCGTGTTCCGCTTTTTATAGTTTCGGGAAAAAATCCTAATTTTACATGCACCCACCCATGACTGGATGCCCCTTCACGAATGCTTCACTTTGATACCTCACTCGACCCATTCGGTCCACTAGGGACCCACCCCTGTCACAAAACGTCCATTCCCATACTCTTTTTAGGCATTCCCCGTATACATTAACATAGGAAATCACTTGGTTGACATGGGACTACTTTCTGTCCGCGGAATGACGGCATTACCACCAGACCGCGGTAGAATACAAAGGTTAAAGGTTGCCGGAACTACTTTTGACCTCCACGTGACCTTGAGCTGGTGGCGCCCCCTGGCGCCACAGACGTCACAGAGGTGAAAGGCGATGTGGCGTCCCCTATACCTTTAACCTGGAAACAGCGCCCCCTGGTGGATGCAAGAGTTACCTCCCCCGGCAAAATGGGCGGGTATTTGCCGTCTCCCTACTACTTCCGTTTAATCAAATAGAATTTTATAAACTTTGGCGACGATTTCCAACCCCAGTCGCTTCTGGATAGCGTCAGAACTGATCTGTCACAATGGTGTTTGGGCAAATGGTGCCGAGCTAAATATATCATAGCTCTGCACGAGCACATATGTATTCAATTGAGCTCCATCTCAGTCACAGGCCCACAAAACAAGAGTTTTGAGGGGTGTAGGCGGTGGTATTAGGGTGAAGTGTCGAAATATGGGGTCTCTATATATAACCCCATGCTTTATGTGGATTTATATAAAGCATGGGGTTATATATAGACCCCATATTTCGACACTTCACCCTAATACCACCGCCCACACCCCTCAAAACTCTTGTTTTGTGGGCCTGTGATCTCAGTAAACTCAGATATAATATCACGGAACAATTTCCCTGATATACCATATTGGTTTACCTAGATTGCTCCATGCTCTGTTGAAGGAGTTTTTTTTTGTATCAGGCTTACATCTGGTACCGGTCTGAAAGGAAGGGGTGTCTCAGGAAATAACGTCCTTTTTTCATTTAGGAAAATATGTCTTACCTGAGTTGCAAACCAGGCAAAAATGTCCTAGCTAGATTATTAGATATGAACCAGATATGTCATAGCTAGATTATTAGATATGAACCGGATATGTCCTAGCTAGATTATTAGATATGGACCAGATATGTTAGCTAGATTATTAGATATGAACCAGATATGTCCCAGCTAGATTATTAGATATGAACCAGATATGTCATGGCTAGATTATTAGATATGAACCAGATATGTTAGCTAGATTATTAGATGTGAACCAGATATGTCCTATCTAGATTATCATATATGAACCAGATATGTCCTAGCTAGATTATTATATATGAGCCAGATATGTCCTAGTTAGATTATTAGATATGAACCAGATATGTCCTAGCTAGATTATTAGATATGAACCAATATGGCATGGCTAGATTATTAGATATGAACCAGATATGTTAGCTAGGTTATTAGATGTGAACCAGATATGTCCTATCTAGATTATTATATATGAACCACATATGTCCTAGCTAGATTATTAGATATGAACCAGATATATCCTAGCTAGATTATTAGATATGAACCAGATATGTCCTAGCTAGATTATTAGATATGAACCAGATATGTCCTAGCTAGATTCTTAGATATGAGCCAGATATGTTAGCTAGATTATTAGGTATGAACCAGATATGTCCTAGTTAGATTATTAGATGTGAACCAGATATGCCCTAGCTGGATTATTAGACATGAACCAGATATGTTAGCTAGATTATTAGATACGAACCAAAAATGTCCTAGCTAGATTATTATATATGCACCATATATGTCCTAGCTAGATTATTAGATATGAACCAGATATGTCCTAGCTAGATTATTAGATATGAACCAGATATGTTAGCTAGATTATTAGATATGAACCAAAAATGTCCTAGCTAGATTATTAGATATGAACCAGATATGTCCTAGCTAGATTATTAGATATGAACCAGGTATGCCCTAGCTAGATTATTAGATATGAACCAGATATGTCCTAGCTAGATTATTAGATATGAAACAGATATGTCCTAGCTAGATTATTAGATATGAACCAGATATGTTTTTCTACCGGACATTCTTTCCTTTTACACTGATAAACCGTTTGAATTTTTTTTATAAATTTAGTGCTATCGTTCTCTTTACCTGCTGACATATTATTCAGACGATGAGTTGTAATGATTCAATGCAATCTAATTAAAATTAAAACCTATCTGCTCCCCTATTTGGATATGTCGCTCGTATAGCGACATATACGATTGGGGAGCATTGATAGGATATTAATTTATTAGAATTGTGATTCAATGATGGCCTTTATTATCGTCTGTCTCCTCATACCAGAAACTTAATCCTAACACTCTTGATTGTTGAATACTGCTTGTATACGGTCTATAACAAACACTGACTCAGTGTGCTTTATATGATGAACTGTTTTTGGCTGAGATAAAGAATAACCAATTCCAGTGTATTCAGTCTTGATTTAGTCTTGCTTTATTTTGTTAATAAACAAAAACTAATGCTATACAGGGCAGATTTAACTTGACTAAAAAAGGAACGTCAATTATTTTACCTTGTTTTAATTACCAAAAAAATGTTCTACATAAAAGTCCGAAAATCTAGGGGAAAAACCCGTTTTATTTATTCACATGGCAGCAAAAGGAAATACTTGGCATGCATAAATGGTACAGAAGTTAACTAATTAATTCGTCGTTTGATATGTATTTGTCAAAATAACCGAATATAATATTGTGCCTGAGAGATTTGGACTGCGTTTATTCACCCGTTTAATTCGCTCATTAAAGTCCCCCCCCCCCCAAAAAAACATCATGGTATTGCAACCTATAATATTGTGCTGTCTAAATGTCTGCAATGGGAACAGTTTGAAAAAGAAGAGTAGTGTATAAAGGGCAACTAAAGTCAACTTTCACCCGGATGTAACTATGACGTCACAACTGTATGGTTTGTAACGAGGCTTTTGATTGGTTGAATTGTAAGTGTGAGGTTGAATTTGATTGGTTGAGGTGTCGTCCCTGTTGTAAAGCAAGATGGTGGGTGTTGGCCCTGTTGTAAAGCAAGATGGTGGCGTGATAGCAAGATGGCGGTGTGGTTCGGAGATGTTCGGGTGTGTTCGGGCCTGTTCGGGCCTGTTCGCGAAGGGTGGAAAGCAAGATGTCGGTTGTCGGTCCTGTTGTAAAGCAAGATGGCGGTTGTCGTCCCTGTTGTAAAGCAAAATGGTGGCTGTGGGCCCTGTTGTAAAGCAAGATGTCGGAGTTGGTTCGTGAATGTTCGGGAATGGGGTGAAAAACATATAAAAGTAGGTGATTTTTAGTGAATGGGTTATAATCATTGGACTACTTTGGGAAGTTTTTTCACCACTGACCTGATTTGCCTGCCTGCCTGCCTGCCTGTCCAGCCAGCCTGCCTGACCAGTTCCAGCTCCTGCCTGACCCGTTCCAGCTCCTGCCTGACCTGTAACCATCCAGCCAGCCATCAGCCAGCCAGCCAGCCAGCCAGTCATTCTGCTTGCCTACTTTGTATGAGTTGTGGATACTGCGTGTATTTTATTCCATTTTACCAGTG
Organism: Hanleya hanleyi; assembly: GCA_036873755.1. Lineage (NCBI taxonomy): Eukaryota > Metazoa > Mollusca > Polyplacophora > Lepidopleurida > Hanleyidae > Hanleya > Hanleya hanleyi. Next base: position 54,049 of record JAVTVY010018515.1, read on the forward strand.
CAAATTCACCAGACTTTTACACGGTAGCAGTTCTTCACCAGCCTGAGCCCATAGTCAAGATGAATTCAGCCGACCTAGTCATCCTTCAAAAGAACCGTGTTCGCCTGGTTGATGAGATGCGGCATGCGGAGGCAATATGTGATCTGCTTATGGTTGATAACATACTGCTGAAACAGGGTGTGGAAGATATCATGGCGGAGAAGACTCCTTCACGACAAAACCGAGCTCTGCTCGATGGTCTACAGTGTCGTGGTCCCTATGCATTTCTAGCGTTCGTGCATGCACTGAAGAAGACGGAAAATGTAGAATTGGCTGATCTACTTGAAATTCCCGTTGTAGTAGAAGAGGGTATCTTAGTTATGGATACTACCGAACAGCGTACAGCTAGCAAACGTACGGACATGCACCCACAGTGTGGTGTACCAGCCAAACGCGGTGCACGTGCCAAGCGGTCCCGACTAATCCCTTTAGAAATACCTGAACCCGTTCTCCAGCCAGTGCCTGAGTCCATGGATGAACAAAATGAAGAAGAACAAGGAGAACAAGAAAAAGAAGAAGACCAGGTGCAACTTCCTATGTCTGTGCAGTCCATTAATAACATTATCCAGCAGGCCTATGAGTCGGCCCACACGGATATATGGCAGCTTTCAGCTTATTTGACTGTCAGTGTGAAAGACGCGCAAGTACATTTTAATGTACTGGCCTATATGGACAGACCCGCTAGGCGTATTGCCTTGTCTTCGCAGTGCTGGCAAAGACTGGAGACCGTTTATTATGCCGTCGACGCGGTGATTGGCGAACAGGCGGGTAACGAAGTGAAATTTTCTCTAGGTGAAGACATCTATGTGAGTGTTGGTTATTTCAACGACGACCTCCTGCTGCATATCCGTAAATGGAAAATGACGGCCGATACACAACAGCTTGCTCCTTGTCCTCAGGGTGTCACTTTGAAAATACCGGCGTGGCGTAAGTTGCAGAGTGTGACAGCTGCAATTCGTCAAGCTTTGAATTACCAGGTGTCTCACACTATTTATCTGAAGTACATTGACACAGTTATGGCTCTGGTGAGGCCTCGCATTCGACAATTGCGTATCGAAGCCTGTGCAGGGTGTTTCAACAACAGTCCCATAATAATGCATACGTGTATGGACATTAGTGTACCCTCATACGCGCTGATCACTGAAGCATTACAGGTTGTGACCGAGGAGCAAATTGCCGTGGCATTGGAAGCTGCCTGCCCTCCTACCATTCCACGTGAAGAGATTACTACCTACATCTATGTACACCAGGGACGGAAAAACGATGATGAGTTCAAGCAAGTCTTGTTGCGTAACTGGACAGTAGTACCGTTCCCTAATACGCGCTGATCATTGTCGTGAAAAACGGAACTATTGAACCTTTTCATGAAAAAACATTTCACACATTGACCTTATTCCTACACGTTAATTGAAGTGCCATTGATAGCGTATTATTATAAAATTCAACACTTTTTCACTGTGGTGAAGACGAACTATTGAACATTTTCATGAAACCATTTTCACACATTTTACTCTATTCCTACACGTTCATTGAAGCGCCATTGATAGCGTATAATTATATTAAAATTCAATATTTCCAGTTTCACTGTTGTAAATACGTTCATTCTATTGTGTTAGTGTTGTTGTTGTATAAATATTGAACATTTTTTCAAGTTGAAAAACATTCAGATAAACATGTTTGTTTCATTCTATTGTATTAAATAAAAAATTTCAAAAAAAATTTTCAAAAAAAAAAAAAAATGAGTGTTAGTGTTCATTTAGTGGGGGAGCTGATGTTATATTTTTTGTGCTCAGTTAGAAGTTTCTCTTTCGGAGGAATGGGGTGGCCCTGAAAAGGGCCGTTGGAAAGTGTTACCACACTTGTTTTTTTAGGAGCGGTAGATTTTCTTCACTCCGGCCACCTGCCTCCTGCAGACGGGACACTTTATTTTAAAATGCTGTTCGTCGGTTTCATTGCAGTGGCACTCATCCCCTGTACACGTTAGTGTCACCCAGCATTCTTCGCATACGCATAAATGTCCGCACGGAAATAGGGCGTACTCTGTTTCCTCGTTTGTACACACACTGCAGTTGGCTTTACTTAGTTCTTTATGCAGGTCTCTTTGTAGTTGAACCTTGACTCTGTCCATTTGACCCATGTTTTCTCTCATTTCGTTAATCTGTTCGTTTGCCAAGGTCACCTGGTCGTTTAGGCGGGACACCTGGTCGTTGAGACGGGTTACCTCGGTCCAAGAGCATTGTTGTTGTTGTTGTTCAGGTGGTAATGTTGTAGCTGGCGTCTCTGTTTCCTGTGTTCTTATAATTGGCGTTTGGGTAGCCGCTGTATTTCCTGGTGGTCTGTTACAGTTTAACCACTCTACGGTGGGCAGTTCTTCTTCGTCCGTGTCATCATTATTATCTTCATCCATAGCCGCCGTTACCTCTTGGTCTTGTTGTGCACTTTGTCGTCTCAACGTATCGGCAATATGACGTTGATGCACTCGCTGTAGGCTTGTAATAATGGTGACACCGCCATCCTCTTCATGTGTAATGACCTCCCTATGTTCTCTAGGATCCTCGAATACTAGTCTTCTTGTAGTCATGATGTATTATTGTGCATGAATGGTAACAACATTCAGCGCGCTATATAGATGTCTAGGCACTCATGTTGTAAACCAAGATGGTGGGAGTCCGCCCTGTTGTAAATCAAGACGGTGGGTGTCGGCCCTGTTGTAAACCAACATGGCGGCGTGATTCGGAGATGTTCGGGGCAATGGAGAGTTTTTTTTTTTTTTGTTATGTTAAATGATTGTGTCTATTAATAGCATCACAGTTACACCGCATCGCTGATTGGTGAGTGTACCAAAATGTTTACACCGACGTCCGCGCGACCACCCTTCCTGGGTTAATTTACAATCCTCAGATTTTTGCAGATTGGTAATAATACTATATCAGAATATAGAGGCCAGTATCCGTTCCTATGTTAAATGATTGCACGTATTGAAATAACATTGAGGTTGGCCCTCAAAAGATTAGGTTGGCCCTGAAACGAGTGTTGACCAGAATCCCCTTGATTTTGGTACATTCTCACACTAGCCAATTTCCATGTTAAATGATTGCGTGGAGAGTACCAAAATGTTTACGCCGACGTCCGCGCGACCACCCTTCCTGGGTTAATTTTTTACAATCCGTTCACTGTGTCTATGTTTCAAGTAAGGAGATGGCCCTGAAAAGGGCCGTTGATAGGGGCAGGGATTGTTTTTTTGGTGTTGCAGATGGCTAATAATACTATAGAATATATAGAGGAGAGGAGATTGTAGGATTTCAATTGAATGTGCCTTGTTTAGAAGTTCCTCTTTCGAAGAATGGGGTGGCCCTGAAAAGGGCCGTTGATTTGGTTGGCCCTGAAAAGGGCCGTTTAATCTGCATTTTCCCCGTCTTCATTCTTCTTCCAGGGGGATGAAAATCCCGGCAGGCTGCATGGTATATCGGCTCGCCCCCGGTGTTATCGGTAGGTGTTGTACAAATGTGGCGGGTGCAATTGTGGCCGGCATCTCCTCCTTCTCCTCCGCCTCCTCCTCCTCTTGTTCTTCTTGCCGTAAAATGTTTTGCAGAAAACTCATAAAATCTTTGCCGTTGATGTTGCGGGGAGCAGCCGTGATGAGGCCATGAAGTTGGACCCACTTGTCCAGTGACATATTTATGTTCTCTTGGGTCCAGGACTTCATGGCCTCCATCCAAAACATCTTTGCTCTTCTCGCCTTTTTCGCCCTGTTGGCCTTGGCCTTGGCTGCTCCCCGCGTGGTGGACATCTTGGCTACCATTTTAACTTTACTTTGCTCGTGATACATGGTGGTTGTTACTGGTCAAAGTATGTGTTTGGAGTGACGCTATGCACGCTTCCCACTGGCTTTATACCGAAATACAGTAGTTTTTCATTGGTAGTTTCAATCACGGCCTACGGGTTTCATTGGTTCTTTTTAATGATGGCTGATTGGTTCTTTCAAAGACATTTCATTGGCTCTAATTGGGGCCATCTCATTGGTCCCTAGTCTCAACTCCCCACTCTTCCTGGGTTACGCCAGAATCTCTTCATTTTGCACGAAAATTCGCACTAGCCAATTCCCATGTTAAAATCATTGTGTGTATTAATAGCATCAGAGTGACACCGCATCGCTGATTGGTGGGTGTACCCAAATGTTTACACCGACGTCCGCGTTTCTTACAAGTGTTAATTTTACAATCCTGAGATTTTGCAGATTGGTAATAATACTATAGAATATAGAGGCGAGTATCTGTTCCTATGTTAAATCATTGCATGTATTGAAATAACATTGGAGGTTTGTCCCTGAAAAGGGCCGCGTGGCGTGCATGCATGATATACAGTCTCTCTAACTTACGCCAGAATCTCTTCATTTTGCACGAAAATTCACACTAGTCAATTCCCATGTTAAATGATTGTGTCTATTAATAGCATCAAAGTCGATATACGCGTCACTGATTGGTGGGTGTACCAAAATGTTTACACCGACGTCCGCGCGACCACCCTTCCTGGGTTAATTTACAATCCTCAGATTTTTGCAGATTGGTAATAATATTATATCAGAATATAGACGCCAGTATCCGTTCCTATGTTAAATGATTGCACGTATTGAAATAACATTGAGGTTGGCCCTCAAAAGATTAGGTTGGCCCTGAAACGAGTGTTGACCAGAATCCCCTTGATTTGGTACATTCTCACACTAGCCAATTTCCAGGTTAAATGAGTGCGTGGAGAGTACCAAAATGTTTACGCCGACGTCCGCGTGACCACCCTTCCTGGGTTAATTTACAATCCTGAGATTTTTGCAGATTGGTAATAATACTATAGAATATAGAGGCGAGTATCCGTTCCTATGTTAAATCATTGCATGTATTGAAATAACATTGGGGTTTGCCCCTGAAAAGGGCCGCGTGGCGTGCAAGCATGATCATGAAGCCCTTGATTTTGGTACATTCTCACACTAGCCAATTCCCATGTTCAATGATTGCGTGGAGAGTACCCAAATGTTTACGCCCACGTCCGCGCGCCACCACCCTTCCTGGGTTAATTTACAATCCTGAGATTGTGCTATTTTTTTTTGTCATACTGGTTAAATGATTGCATGTATTGAAATAACATGATGGTTGGCCCTGAAAAGGGTCGCGCGAGTCATACTCTCATTCACACATAGGCATGCACATGTATGCTATGCCTTGGAAAAAAAGTAATCCCCAAAGTGGATGAAGTACTATGTATAGGGTGCACAGAGGACTAGAGTGTCAGTGTTCCCTGAGAAAGTCAACACACCACAACCTCCAGTATGGCGCCTCGAAAAAACAAAAAAAGGGGTAGTCGATCGGAATCCACGTGGCGTACCACTGTCAACAAGGTGTTAACCGATTTATATTACAATCCTAGCAGTCCAGCCGCTTATAGCGCTGTGGCAGCGTTGGCTCGAGCTGCCCATTCGCAAGGCATTAATCGAACTGAAGTACGAGACTGGTTAAAACCCAAGACACGTATAGTTTACATCGAGCAGCTCGACGACATTTTCGCCGTAACCGAGTGATCGTCGGAGGTGTAGACGCACAATGGCAAGCGGATTTGGTGGATATGAGTCGATTTGCTTCCCACAATGATGGATATCGGTACATGTTGACCTGTATCGATATTTTATCCAAGTACGCCTGGGTACTACCCGTTCGTACCAAAACAGGAGAGAATTTGATACGGGCATTCCAGCAGATTTTCAAGACGGGACGCAAACCCCTGTATTTGCAAACGGATGAAGGCACAGAATTTCTCAACCGACCCTTTCAAGCCTTTCTGAAGAAACAGAAAGTATTTTTCTTCCATACGTATAACGAGACCAAAGCCTCTGTGGTGGAACGATTCAATCGGACCTTCAAAGGGCGAATGTATAAGTATTTTACCGCCAAAAACACTCGACGCTACCTCGATGTACTACCTCAACTGGTGCAAGGGTACAATCGAGCCTATCATCGCAGTATCCAGCGAGCCCCCCTCGATGTGACAAAAGGCAACGAACATCAAGTGCGCCGTACGCTGTACCAGCAGCCATCATCATCATCATCATCATCATCATCATCACGCACGTCACCCCGTTACAAACGTGGAGATGTGGTACGCGTGAGTAAAGTGAAAGGACAATTTGAGAAAAGTTATTTGCCCAACTGGAGTGACGAGCACTTGTCATTGTTCGCCATAAACCTCGACAGCCACACGTCTATCAACTGGAAGATTTACATGGCGAAACACTGCAAGGCACGTTTTATGAAGCCGAATTACAACCGGTGGTGAAAACACGGAAAGATTACTACACGGTGGAAAAGATTTTGAAAACAGAACGTCGACGGGGAATCCCCTATCATTTCGTCAAATGGCAAGGGTGGCCCAATTCGTTTAATTCCTGGGTATCCGGCCGTGACATGAAACGTCTATAAATTCTACCGCACATCACCAGCCTCCATCAGTGTAGATGGGATACCATGGAGCGTCAACGTCTACCCTTAATGTTACAGACTCGAAAAGGACAAGTCGGTACGCTGTTGTGTGCAGTAGTGCTTCTGGGTACCTTATTTGGAGGTGTGTTCTACGATTTGTCCTACCTGATATCCTGTTTTTCAACACTCAGTCGTCCAAGTGCTGCTCCACCGGTGCCTGAACGTCAAGTGCAATTACCCAACAGTACTACCACGATCACCAACCTCACCACGACCACGACCACTCGCCCTCCTACATCACCGTTTTTTAAGCGTACTCCTCCACCTCACCGCCAGCCTGCCCCTACCACACCGTTTTTTAAGCGTACACCTCCACCTGACCGTCAGCCTGCCGTATCAACCCCTGAGACGACGACGACGGAACCTATCATCACCACACTCAGCCCTACCACACCACCGTCTAAGCGTACTACTCGACCTCACCACCGCCATCAGCCTACCGGTGCCGTATCTACTCGCCGATTCGAACGTTCCACTACACCATCACCCACACCTACCAACACGATTCACCTGGGCTCCGGTGAATCACGTTTACCACGGCAACGATACCCACAACGGTACCCATTGGACTACGATCCCCGGTGGGATCCACGAGAACGCTGGTGGGCTTCTAATCGGCAAGCGCAAATCACCAAATAAGAAAAAAAAAAAAAAAAAAAAAAAAAAAAACTATGGATCCTCGATGGCAGCATCCTTTCACGTGTCTCATCGCTGGACCGACAGCGTCGGAAAAAACACACTTCGTTCAACGCCTCATCCAACACAGGGCAGCCCTGATTTCACCGCCTGTAGCTGGCATCCTGTGGTGTTATGGAGCTTGGCAACCCGCGTACGAGGCACTGGCCCGTGTCCCAGGACTCACCTTAGTGGAAGGCTTACCCCCTGAGGATACACCCCAAGACACGTTGGTGGTGGTGGACGATCTCATGACGGAAACGGACAGTCGAATCACCCGTCTCTTTACCAAAGGCAGCCATCATCGTCGGTTGAGCATTATCTACATCGTGCAGAATCTCTTCAGTAAGAACAAAGAGCACCGGAACATTAGTTTGAATGCTCAGTATGTGGTGTTATTCAAAAACCCCAGAGACGCCTCGCAAATTATCCATCTGGCCCAACAGATGTACCCTAAAAACACGGCCTTTGTACGAGAAGCCTTTGAAGATGCCACCCAACCCGCTCACGGCTATCTACTCATCGACTTGAAACAAGACACGCCCTCCACCCTTCGATTGCGTACTCACATTTTTCCCGGCGAGATGCAGACGGTGTACACTCCCAAATAAAAATAAAAGAAGAAGACAATCCACTCTAGCCATCACTCATCATGTCGGCACGAATACGCAGACACGCGCCGGCTCTCCGCGTACTCCGCAGCGCGCCACCGGAGGTGGGCCGGGCGCTGGTGCGCGGCGCGGAGCCCGAATTGGTACGGTGTTTGTGTGAAGTGGCCCATAATGTGTTAAAAGGCAATGTTCCCCTCAGTGCTGTACAGAAGGGGAACTTGCAACGGCACAAGGCAGGTCTCAGAACGTTAGTCAAGAAGACGGAGAGTTTAAAAAAAAAGAAACAGGTGTTACAGCGCGGTGGATTTCTCGGTGCACTCCTAGCTCCCTTAGCCGCTACTGTACTGGGTCCATTACTCGGCTCCATCTTGGGAGGAGGACGCTAACATCCATGGAACATACGAAAAAAATGATGCTGGTCGAACCGCGATTGTTACAGAGTTTACAATCGCCCTATCCCGTGCCGGCCACCGTGCAACAACTCCAATCTCTGGATGAAGAGATGAATAATATACTGCAACAACGTGGACTCCCCGATCACGAGAAAATTCAACGCTACCATCATACACTGAACCGGTACCAGACGTTTATGGATCAATATAGAGGAGTAGGAAGTAGTACTAGTACTAGTACTACGCCACCACCACCACCACCACCACCACTACCCACACCCACAACCACAACAGCTGCTCCATCACCTCAGCTGGAAGAAGAAGTGTTGAGCAGTGTGCCTAAAGCCTACAAGACGCGGGCCCGTTTATTGTTGGACCGGGTGAAACAACATGCCGATATGAGTTGGAATGCGGAAGGAAAGCTACTGATTCGAAACAAAGTGGTACCGGGGTCTCATATCACCGATTTGATCAACGATATGGTGCGTACTCGCAAACATTCGAACCCCCCGGGCTGGGAAGTCTTTGCTCAGGGCTTAAAAGACACGCACATCCCACAAGAATTGGTAGGCAATCCTAACCGTTGGGCCTTTATGGAGCAATCGAACACCCGACACCAACCATCACCACCACCACCACCACCACCACAACCCTCTTGGGAGCTCATGTCACCACCCAAAACACCAGCACGACGATTTGGACGTTTCAAGTCATTGCCACAACGCCGAGTGGCACGCCCCGAGGCACACTGGGACCCCTACTAATAATATAAAAAACCGGTGCAGAAGCCAGAACCACATCAGTCGTCAGGCGTCATCATGTTTTACCTGACGTTGCCCAGTAATAGCTCACTCGACGTGTTTCCTGACAACACCTTGACCAAGTATGTCACGCAATTACCTCAACCGTTACATTTATCGGGACGCTGGGAATGTGGACTGGTGGAAATTCAATACCCTTACTCATGGTACAACGTACAACACGGAGAAATATGGTACGAAGTAGTCTACGACGAAAAAATCTACAGACTGACTCTCCCCGCAGGCCAATACGATACACCGCAGAAGTTCGTACGGGCTCTGAATGCCTTGATGGAGTACAAGGCTCTACAGGCGTTCACGAATGATGCATCACGCCAGTTATCCGGGCGCTTGAAGAGAAACCTGTGCTTCGAGGTCAACGCACACAACGAAAAGAGCTTTATCTGGCTGACCCCTCTCGTGAACGCGAAACTCAGTTCTAGACTACAGGAAATGTTACGGCTGTCTCACCACGTCGTATACAAGGGTCCCACCAATGAGCACGGTTCGCATTTGATGGATATGAAAGAAGGCATGTACGCACTGTACGTCTACTCGGATGCCGTGGACAGCCATATTGTGGGTGATATGAACACACCTCTGTTACGAGTGGTGCCCATTAGCAAGACGTATGGCGAACAAGCCACCCACAGTTTCAACCCTATCATGTTCCTGCCCGTACGCCATACGGATATCGACACGATCACGGTGGATATAAGAGATGACACGGGACGGCCGATCCCATTCGAGCGAGGAAAAGTGGTGCTGACACTTGCTTTCCGACAAACCCGTTCTCCTCACTTCGTATAATAATGTACGTACCTTACGAGTGCCATACACGCAGCTATGCCGACTACTACAAGAAACAAACGGGAGGAGGCATGCCCATGTTTAGTGGGGCACGCATGCAACGTGGACATGGATTGGGAAACATACTGGGGAGTATCGTCAAAACGTTCCTGCCCATGGTGACACGGGGTGTTAAAACGGTAGGGAAACAAGCGGTACAAAGTGGATTGCGCATGGCCGAGGATGTGATGGAAGGCACAGCACCCCGACAAGCCTTCAAACGCCGGGCTAAAGAAACTGGGGGTGTGTTGCTGGCCAAAGCCCTTAAAAGACAAAGACTGACACCGCGAAGAGTCAGTCGACGGCCAACCCACCCACGACGCACACCCCAGAGAAGGACTAAACCCCAGAAGAAGAAGAAGAAGAGACGTAATAGTAGGAGAGACATTTTCGCATAATGGCCTTCATTCACTCCGAGTCATGTCCGTCTACCAACAGTGAATTGGATTTGTGGACTATTCCACCCACTCAAACCAGTGTAGCCGAAGGACGTTGGGTAGAACATCGACCCCTGGCTAGCCTGACGGGTGTGGGTCCCGTAGAATTTTCCATTGAAAACAATGATACGGCCTACCTGGATTTAGCCAACTCCTACTTGTACGTCAAAGCTAAAATAACGAACAACGATGGGACGGACCTAGCGGGCGATGCAAATGTAACCCGGTGAATCTTTGGCTGCACTCCATGTTCCAACAGGTGGATATCAGTCTGAACGATAGACTCATCAGTACGTCCACCAATACCTATCCGTATCGAGCCTACCTGGAGACGCTGTTGTCGTACGGCAGTGATGCCAAACTATCACACTTACAAGCTGAGCTGTACCACAGGGATACACCCGGATACTTCAACCATCTACTCCCTGGCAATACTGGGTACGCCAGACGCAAAAAATTAGCAAGCGAAAGCAAGTCCATCGATATGATGGGACGACTGCACGCCGATCTGTTCATGCAAGACCGCTACATGATGAACGGTGTAACCATGAAGATCAAGTTGATCCGTTCCTCACCTATGTTTGCCTTAATGGCCGGTGGGGCGGGCGCTATCGATTACAACATCATCATTGAAGATGCAGTCCTGTTTGTCCGTACGGTAGATTTGCAACAGGGGGTGTTGCTGAGTCACATGCAAGCCTTAGCGAAAAAACCAGCCCTGTATCCCATCCGACGCGTACAGACCAAGGTGTTCTCGGTACCCGCAGGTACGATGATGGCCAACAGAGAGAATTTATTTCTAGGAGATCTGCCTAAACGTCTTACCCTGGCGTGTGTCACCAACACCACATTCAATGGAAATTGGGCTGAGAATCCGTTCAAATTTGAGCATTTCAACATCAACTTTGTGGCACTGCACGTGGCCGGCCATCAAATTCCAGCCCGACCCTTACAACCGGACTTTACTAACGGAAACTATGTGCGGACCTACCTGAACCTGTTTATAGCCACAGGACAAAACAACCAGGACGAAGGCAATACCATCAGTCGAAAATACTTTAGCCGTGGGTACACATTGTTCGCCTTTGACCTCACCCCTACCTTGGAACACGATCATCAACTGGCTTTACTGAAGAAAGGAAACCTACGGTTGGAACTGCGTTTCTCCGTACCTCTACCCAGCACCATCAACGTGATTTGCTACGCCGAGTTTGACAACGTCATCAGCGTGGATGCGCAAAGAAACGTGCTGTGTGACTTCTCCAGCTAAACATGGATACAGAACAGCTGATGGATATACTCCAGCGAGATGCCAAGATCCCCTTTCGAGGTGTATTTCCACGCAATGTGTTTCCCACCCACTCCACCACCCCTGCAGCCTACATTCTGAATACAGACCCGAAGAGTCGACCCGGTGAACATTGGATAGCGGTGTACGTGGACACCCAAGGCCAAGGCGAATACTTTGATTCATACGGACTTGCACCCCTCCATGCCGATTTAGTGAAATTCATGGACGTCTCAACGACAGAGTGGCGTTGGAATACGCAAAGATTACAAGGCCCCTTGAGTAGTGTGTGCGGACAGTACTGTCTGTTTTATCTCACTCACCGGAGTAGAGGACATTCACTGCCCACCATTGTACATATGTTTGATGATTATTGTCAAGCCGAAGACCGTGATGTCCTGGTCTATGACTGGACGGCCTCCCGTTTTAATGTGCATGCGCCATTTCTCTGGTTAACTTAAAACATGTACTGCGCAGACCCCATATTATTATCACATTATATTGTTATGACGTTGTTGTTCTGACGTGCATTGTTGAATAAAGGGTTGAAAAAACACAAAAAATGATTTGACTCTCTCTTTATTTAAGTCAACAAGAAGGATATATACAAATAGAATACAGGTGGTATGTACACATAGAATAGTAGTAGTAGTAGTAGTGATTAAGGTACAAAAAAGTTCTGCCAGGAGTAGGATTTGAACCTACGACGGGATTGCGCCCACCAGCACTTAGGACTGGCGCCTTAGACCACTCGGCCATCCTGACTTTTACAGTTTTATAACTCGTGACTCCACAGTTAATGTTCCACATTTTTACAAGTCCAAGTAGGTAGTGCTGACACCGTCGGCCAATACTTTTCGTTTGGGATAAAAGAAAGTAAAGGCGTCTCGTTGCTGGATATAGGTGCGTATCTGATGGTCCACCACGCGAAATCCTCGATTCGTGCCACTCGCACTGGCCTGGCTTTGCAACACGTCCAGGTAAAGAGCTTTGTCGATGTTGGGATCGCGCCGGTTCACTCCTTTGCAGCTAAACTTATTTTCGTCTCCCCCGTAACAGTAATACGTCTTGGAGGAGAGCGCAATCATAGCATCCCCACTCCATTCCAGCTTGAAGAGCCCGGGCGTCCGCTTATCATACTGGTAATGGTCACGTTGCGGTAACCACTGGTCCCGTTCCATCTCATACTGGTCCCGTAACTCGGGTTTCACCAGGGACTCCCAATCTGCATTAGAGACGGCCATGTAGGCCGAGTCCGTGTCCATCTCCATGAGTTGCCAGTCTGATGCATTAAAATAGACACCCATAAAGTCATATAGAAACTGCAGCATGCGCAGCTTGGCCACCTGGTATACCATACATCCAATCTGCAGGGGTAAGTTGTAACGGATAGTCTTCTTGGCTGAAGTGATTTCATACGTGTCGTCATCGATGACGTCCACCGACCGAAAGAGAGGAGAATTGACCTTTTTGCGGGCTTGAGTCGTCGTACAAATGTTCACGTTCACGTGCTTATCCTGGTTGGTTACCGTTTTGCCATAATAGCCGTTGCCCGTGAGCTTCCAACTTTCACCGATGATGGCCTTACTGGGGTCTTGGTCGCCTTGACGACGGGCAGACGTCACAATGTCGGCATTCGCCGCAAAAACAGGCGTGAGGTACGTACTGTATGACTTGGTGTATTTTCGTAATCTCCAGACCGTGCCGCATATACCACTGCAGCAGCGGAGTGCCCAACAACATCTTCTCTCCCCACATACTACCAATTAACATGCGACGCGGATGCGGTAAACACTCGTGTTGATCTGCGTAGGCCCCCATGGTGGTCCCAATATCATCTCGACCCACCAGCGTATTCTTAAAGATGGGCGGGCACTGGGCGAAGACAGGTTTGAGAGTGTCGGGAACATGCAAATCACATTCGACAAAGCCGTACAGGTCCCCCGAACGAATGGCGTCGAACATCTGGGGTAGACTCAGCAGTCGACGACGACTCAACGGATACTCGCGCTCTTTTAAGAAACGCCGTAAATGAGGTAGGGCCTCACACAGGGTGTGAAATTGACACTCCCACATCTCAATGAGATGGTAACCTCTCTCTTTCACATAATCCGCGTTCTCCACCACTTCTTTCCGTAATTCCTCACCTGTTTTCCCACGTCGGTCGTTGAAACACCCAGCACTAAAATGGCATCCGTGACCGTGCCAATAGCAACCGTAAAATTGGAATACAGTGGGTGTGTTACCCACCAGGGAAAACCCATCGACGGGGAGGCGACGATCGCCTATGCGCTTCTCTGTGGCGTTGGTCTGGTGTCGTATAGTAATTCCCCGTCGATAGGCTTCCCAATCTATCCACTGGTCGGCGAGATGTTTGGAAGAAGCGCGTTGGGGCGTAAAATGCCGCCCTTCGGCCAACCAACGTGTATAATGTCCACTGGGCATAGGTTGGGCAAGTGACCACAAGTACAACGCATTGGCATCGAAACCGATAATCTTAGCACAAGATTTTCCACCCGGCAGAGTAGTCACGTCCTTCTCGTGATAACGGTGGAATATAAGACTGGGACCACCCACAATGTTCGCCTTTAAACACTCATGCATGTCCGCATCTTTCTGCTGTATCAACGAAAAGTACGTCGGACACGCTTGAAAAAAGATGGCGAAGCGCCACACCCGGTAAACTTAAACACTCCTTGAAGATGTCCACATGCATTTCACGACGAAACAGTTGAACCATTTTCTCAGCCGCTTCCAGGAAAGGAACCACATCCAGGTTATTATACCATATGAGGAAATCTCGCATCGTCTCCATGTGTTGGTCGTTCCATACCTGCTCTAGTTCACGGTACGCGTCTTCCGGACATTCCACTTGCTTCAAATCGTTAAAGAAGGCCTCCCGCGGTGGCAACTGTGTTTCCGCCAAACGGTCGAGCGTCGATATATACGTGTAAGGGAACCGACCTTTCGTTTGTGCACAGTCATACGCCTTCACCCACTGATCATAACTATAATTAGGCGCTAGGTAGTTGCGTACATCCAGGAAACGGAGTGATGTGGTAGTCAGGGCCATATGATTATTGATCTTCTTGATGACCGACTTGATGGTATTCGCCTGGGCCAAGTAAGGGTAGAGAAATTCCTTCACCATATTTAAATCATAGCGCCCCGAGTTGAACCCCAGCACCGGTAACTGGTCTAGGTATTGTAAAAAACGCGCTTTCAATTTCTCGGCATACGGTTTGGGTAAACGCACATCCTGCGACTGCATGGGCTCCGACTGCGACTCCGACTCCGACTCCGACTCTTCATCATCACTAAACGCTACACCCGGTATAGGAATCCGATCGTCCAGTTGGTCCAGTATGTCCTGGAACTTGCACACCAACAATTCCGTACTAGCCGCGCTGACTTCCTCTAAATACCCCATCATGCGGGAGATTAACTCATGGGCATCCCCGGTAGACACGAAACAGACCGGTGCAGCGTCATAGCCAGGTACGTTGCTGGAAATGCTCACACTGAGGGGAATATGGCGCTGCGTCCACTGTGTTTTGGCTGAAAACAAGTCCATGGGCTCCAACAAGGCCTCAAAATCATAACACGGTTTTCATTACATAATAATACCGCAGCTGGTCCGTGTTCTTCTGCCGTAAAATATACCCAAATGTCATATTCAACTTGAACGCTGTCACCTGGTCTCTGAATATGCTCTCAGCATAAGTAGACAAATACGTGAAGTCTTCCAGTCGAAAGTTATACAAATCCAATAGACGACGGTCACGGTGAAAACAATGGCGTATGGTAGCCCAGTGTCGTTGATAAAGCTGCCTCACACGCTCGTCTTCAGGCAAAACTTCTACAGGAGGAACTGCTGGGTCAAAGGGAAAATCTTCTCCACGTATCATGCTTCCAAACACACGGGGCAGGGTGGCTGGTTAGAGGTCAGGCAAGAGCTGGTCAGGCAGGCTGGCTGGACAAGTAGGCAGGCAGGAGCAGGCTGGCTGGCTGGTTGGGTGGTTACAGGTCAGACAGGAACGGGTCAGGCAGGAGCTGGAACTGGTCAGGCAGGAGCTGGAACTGGTCAGGCAGGCTGGCTGGACAGGCAGGCAGGCAGGCAGGCAGGCAGGCAAATCAGGTCAGTGGTGAAAAAACTTCCCAAAGTAGTCCAATGATTATAACCCATTCACTAAAAATCACCTACTTTTATATGTTTTTCACCCCATTCCCGAACATTCACGAACCAACTCCGACATCTTGCTTTACAACAGGGCCCACAGCCACCATTTTGCTTTACAACAGGGACGACAACCGCCATCTTGCTTTACAACAGGACCGACAGCCGACATCTTGCTTTCCACCCTTCGCGAACAGGCCCGAACAGGCCCGAACACACCCGAACATCTCCGAACCACACCGCCATCTTGCTATCACGCCACCATCTTGCTTTACAACAGGGCCGACACCCACCATCTTGCTTTACAACAGGGACGACACCTCAACCAATCAAATTCAACCTCACACTTACAATTCAACCAATCAAAAGCCTCGTTACAAACCATACAGTTGTGACGTCATAGTTACATCCGGGTGAAAGTTGACTTTAGTTGCCCTTTATACACTACTAAGAAGTCACTAAATTACTGTTTGAAGGTTGGATTGAGTTAAGAATATTAAAATTCTGACTTTGTCCTCAAATTTTTTGATGTGTGACAGCTTTTTGATTTGATGTGAACTTATCTGCGGGGTACCGGCTCGAGAGTCTTGCAGAGTGCCTACTTCATCACAAACGTATGATAGAAAATTTCACATGATATCATGGGATGAGTGATAAAAATATCACCGATAAAAGGAATAACAAAACGTCGTTCTAGATTGACGTTATTTTTCATGTATGGTTTGTTCTGAATGACACTGATACAAGACTTTCCCAACACACTCCATTGTACACTAAATATAAATTATATTTTGTATACAGTTTTTTAATCTCCATCAAGTTAGCATTATCATCAGTCATGTCCGTAACTTAAAGCTGGCATGACCTTATTTA
>JAVTVY010018516.1:0-78655 GCA_036873755.1 Hanleya hanleyi
ACAACACATATAAGGGAAGTGGGAAGAGGTGCCGACATACTGACTGCGTCACATGACTTCACAGAATAGTCTTCTGGTGAACCTATTCTAAATCACATACCAATCTAACGATTCGTGATATGTGTTGTATCTCAGGTACGCTTTTATTGTACCTGTTCATGTGGCAACTTGGATGATATGACCACACGGCCCCTAGTACCGGCATAAGCGGTATTAGATACAAATCTAGAGAGCTATGATGGAAATGCTCTGACAACTCGTATACTGGTAATTGGTGAGCTGTTTCGCTGTGACAACTCTAACATTGGAGATTGGTGAGCTGTATCGTCGTCAGATGTAAATGACGGCATTTAACACAAAAGACTAGTCTGTAAGGCCCGATGTCGACCCAGCATCAACTTCCCACAAATGCCAACATATATCAAAGACCAAAAGGTCTGTACAGGGGGCGGGCCTCGGGGACGAAACGTCCACCAGCAGAATCTCGCCATATACAGGTAAAAATTACAACACATATAAGGGAACACTTTGACATGATAACAGTTAGAGATACTGTTGATGGTAAACACACACTGAGTTCTGGGTTAAACCCCTGTGTTTGCTTCGCATTGAGGGCAGCAGCTGGATAAACTATTATCGGTTTTAGCCGGCGCTGTGCCCCCTCAAGGGCTCTGATGTACCTGGTAGCTACACAGCCATACTGTGTTTCACCAGGAAACTATATCATAAATCTCCCTTGATATTATTATAATAATAATATGAGGTCGACAAATGAGGGGCGCTAATTGTGCCGATCATACGCATTTAGTCCAGCTATAGCTGAATAGATGTAGAATTCTAACACACATATGAATTATTGGCCGACAGCCGCTGTGTTATTGCGTCCAGTTGGACGTTTAGAATTCCTACATATCGCTCGATATTTGCGATACCACTCTAGACAGAGATATATTCCTCTGTTGTCTTAGACCTCGTTGTCGACTCTATTATAGGTACAAACGTACCGCATGAGTGTTTTGATACGTGGCAAAGTACTATACGCTTGCCTCGTAGATCAAAATTTATGAACGATGCGAAGCGATACTATTACACGGTATCCGTGCTGTTCGTGTACTACAGTGTACATACACACTTACGGATCTATAGCATCCGAGTTATCAAACTCTACACTGCGTATCTGATATAACTTCAGATATAATACCTGACTGCTATATGTATTTACAAAATGCATGTCTAGGTTTTCCCTGACTACTGTATATACCGAATAAATCGGTTATCACGACTTATATATCACACCCCGATGGAGTTGTTGATATTCCTGGTTTTGATATTTAAAATATTGAAAAGTATATATATCAGGATTTTCACAGTCACCGAAACGTTTTGTTATACCTAGAAAATATATCATTTTCTTCTCAGACATTACGCTAAAGGGACCTAAAAAAAGAGGGGGCATACAGTATACGGTCATACCGTACACAAAATATATGCAAGTTCAGCCCTGTGAGCTTGAGAGGATTCAAGCAAACAAAGGACTGACATGCCCGCCAATTCCAGCCTATAGACTGTCGGCATTGCGGCCAATCGGATTTCCCGATTTACGGCCAATAGACATTGCGCTGTAGCACTATTTAACAGTGTCAGCGTCTGTGAGCCCCAGACCTCTACGGTCTCCCAAAGAGTGTACAATCGTACACGGAGCGAAATGATATACGCTACTGTATATCTGAGATATCTATGATATCTGGCATTTATAATGCCCAGCGGATGACTTTCTGCTAAGGCGAAAGCCGACTGTCGTAAAATCGACAAATTTGACATGTACACAGTACAGGGCAATAGCCCGTCAAATTAATAACAAAGCTACAAGAAGTAACTGAAATATATGAAATATACTCAGTACTTACACAGACTGTCAGCACACCAGATAGCATGTTTGGAAACCCTCGATTACGGGTTAACTGAGAATAAATTCAGAAACAGACATACTGAGGGATACCCGCATAGCGGAACGATTCTCCTATTACAATGAAGTAAACTATGCTAGTCACAAGTTACTTCTTGGAGAATGATGGCTAGTAATTCCTATATGGGAATTGACTGGACTTTTGTGGTGTATATAAACATATGCCATCAGTAAAATACTGAGAAGATCTGATCATGTTGATGACATGTTATGATTTGCGTTGAGACTCCCTGACGAGGGTTAATCGCTAATTCGTATATTATGAATTAAAAAAACAACCCGAAACTCTGTTTCTGTAAATATATTTCTACAGAATTTACCCGCAGTTTGATAACTATGGGCAGGTGTCGGAGTCTGAGCTACAACCATTAATGTACAGGTGTGGCTTACCGGATAGTTTATATTATTATTGAGTCGGATACAAATTTCGGTCGGTGACAAATATCATCTGTTGATTGCAAACTATAATCATAGTGTTGAAGATCTTTGGCGCTATGTATTGTAATTTGTATCTTATTTCGCTTAACCCGGGGCTAGGGGCCGTATAAACATTATGTGAAATACATCTCCGTAGTATTTATATGAAAAGTATATGAACAGTCGCAATCAAAGCGTGACTGAGATACTCGTCTAGCAGATTAATATGTTCATTAGAACATTCAATTTCTTTGTAGTCACACCAATATCGTGACACACTTTTCGGATACGACACGGCAATGTACTACACTCTACTAACATTGAATTGTGATGGGGATTTGATGAACAGAATATCAACTGATCTTGTCGGCGTCATTGAAAACGGTTGACCGCTTCTATCTTTCAAGTAACTCTTGGGACGAGATACCTGAGGGTGGTACCAAACGAAAGCCCTTGGGTTAGGGAATTGAATAGGTGTAGAATGGACTGACTGCGCAGTTAATGTGGAGCCGCCCAAGGTGACGTCACACCGGGCCGGTGGAGGGCGTATTAGTGAATGATGGGAAATATCCAACATGGCGACACCTAATGACGTGAATCTGTCCAAGATGGCGGCACTTTCGGTGTCGAAAACTGGACCTTTGATAGGACTCTCCTAGGTTAAAGTGCCTAGTCACGCCATACAGAGAACCCGTAAGGTGAGGAATATGAGGTTTTCACTGTTGGGGAGCTTTAGGGAGGGTGCATTCGTCCGCGAGAGTTTGCGAAAGTTCGTGAGCGTTCGCGACATTTCACCAAATTTGGGCTTCTAGGGAGAACCACTGGGACGACAGACATGAGAGTGGTATCAAACGAAAACCCTTTGACCAGGGAATTGAAAAGAAGTAGAATGGTCCGTCTGCGCATGCGCAGAGTCGAGTTCGCATGCGGAACACGTCTGGGAGCTTATGGGATGAGAGACATGGTAGTGGTACCAAATGGAAGTCTTAAGCCTGGGCTTTCCACCTCGAGTGGAATGAA
Organism: Hanleya hanleyi; assembly: GCA_036873755.1. Lineage (NCBI taxonomy): Eukaryota > Metazoa > Mollusca > Polyplacophora > Lepidopleurida > Hanleyidae > Hanleya > Hanleya hanleyi. The sequence continues at coordinate 3,404 of JAVTVY010018516.1, forward strand.
CCGACTGCGCATGCGCAGGGTCGAGTACGCATGCACAACACGTCTAGAACAGTACAGGAAGTACCACTAGGGTGAGAGACATGCGTGGTACTAAATTAAAGCCCTTGGGCTCGGCGTTCGGCCGCGAGGCTTCGAGAGAGTTTGCGGGAGTTCGCAAGATTTTAGCTTCTACGGAGAACCAATGGGGCGACAGGCGTGGGGTATTTGCTACACGACATCCCTAGGGCCTGGGCATTCAACCTAGAGTAGAATGAACTGACTGCGCATGCGCGGGGTCGAGTACGCATGCGCAGCAGCTATGTAGTAGTACCGGAAGAACCGCTGGGATGAAAGACATGGGCTTTGCACCAAACGACATACCTAGAGACAGTCATTTGCCCATGTTAAAGCGTTATTAACGCCGTAATCCGCACGTGATCCGCACATGACGCTCGCCGCCTGCACTTGATCCGCACATGACGCCCGCACTAAGCGTTAAAACCGCATTATCATTTCCGCCGCTAGGTGTGACGGGCGTCTGTGCGCTTTCGACGCTTCAGGTCCGAGAAACAGAGGAGGAAGAATGGACCTGAAATGGTTCTGATTCACTGAAAGCGTTAAATCCGCACTATTATATCCGCCGCTAGGCGTCACGGGCGTCTTTGCGCTTTCGACGCTTCAGGTCCGAGAAACAGAGGCGGAAGAATGGACCGGAAATGGTCCTGAATCCCTAAAAGCGTTGAAACCGCACTATCATTTCCGTCTATACGATGGACTGTTTCGAGCTTCGATGAGCAATATGGAGTTTTTCTGAAGTTGGAAGAAAACTCAAACAAGTATTGCGTTTAACACATTTTATTGTCCCCTTCCACCACAATATACCAAAGCTGGGGGAGTCACTTTAGCTTTGTGTACAATTCATAGCATCAAGGTATAACAGTGTGTATTATGAATTATGTGTCGTCGCCTGGTTGCCTGGGATACGCTGAGGGTAGCATGTCCATGAACACTTGTGTTCGCATCTTCACTGCATTTCTTAGGGCCTCTCTGGGTGGAAGACCCATATCCTCTTTCAAGTGGCGCTTGGTTTTCATGATAGCTCTATGTGTGCTATCTCTCTTCATTTCCATCGGAAACAAGTTGTACTGTTCATATACGGCCCTGGCTGTTTTTCCAATCTGAGGTTACAAAGTGATGTATGCCTGCTGTAGGGTTTGTGAATCGCTCTTTTCGTTCTCGATATCACCAGCATACATCTTAATAGCCCGGTCGACCATGCGCTCCCAAAATGTCGGATCTTTGTTTTCGTCGGGCGTATCGTCGTCAATCGAGCTTTCGCTTTGCTGAGATGAGCAGACACTATCCGTTTCAACTGAGGATCTTTCAGCCTGAGCCTGACTAGACTGACTCTCAGACTGATGACTCTCCTCATCAGCGGGGTCATCAGCCTTTGCATATTCAGACTGATGACTGTCCTCATCAGCGGATTGCGGGCGTTATTAACGCCCACCGTCAGCACTTACAGCGCTATTAACGCCTTCCGCCAGCACTTGAAGCGTTAATAGAGACCTTTAGTTACAAGTCTTTCTTCAAACTTGTAACTTGTAACTTGTACTTACAAGTTACAAGTTATAAGAGGATTGTTTTGAGTTTAGTTACAAGTTATATAAGACAACTTCTACGCATGAATTACATCTACTTGACCTTTGGTCTGCCAGATTTGAAGGTACAACATAAACGATGATCTTCAAAAGCATTGCCGACATGAACTCTGCAGTTGGCAAGCTATTCCTACAAAGGAGGCTACCATCTGCAAACTGTCCGGTAGTCAGTCAGTGAGTCCATCCGAGACCTTTCGTCCGCAAAATAAGGAGAACCGTTGTAGAATCTTGATTTTTTGCATGAAGGTGCATTAGGGGACGTACCAACAACTTCTGAGCTGACCTACTTTTGATGAAAATTTCTGGTGATTTTTGATGAAAATCACTGGTGATTCTGACTTGGGCCGTGCCCATCTTAATATAGGCCACTCAGGGCGGGGGGATTTTCAAGAGCTCAGTGCACGTCGGAGTCCTTATGCCTACCCTACTTGGTAGGTCCTGTGACACACCGACATGTATGAATTACCTCCATCATTTAACGATGATAATGTTTCTTAAGGGGTTTGTCTACATTTTTACAATATAGCTGGTAAAGAATGAAGCAATATTGTAATTTGTTGATGAACTGTATTTCATAAAACATTAATACAATTTTACCCAGAAATCACCATATGTACTAGCTGATAATATTCAAACATTCAGTTCAGATAATAATCACAAATTCAACAACTGTAAACGACATAACAAGTACAGCATACATGTTTATGACCAACTGCACCCCATCTATATTTATCTCCATATTGAATACATTGAAGAACATGTTCAAACTTAACAGAACTACAATGCATATCCAACATCTGTAATGTAACAATTCATGAACTGAAAGTTGGAAACTTAATAATGGTAATGACAAATGTATCACATGGACGGTTAAATTGTGCATGTGGATTTCACATGGAAAGTTCAAAGTAGCTGGACATCGATTTGTACTGACCATCGATTGTCCTAACAAAAGTCTGAAGTCAAGTTTAACAAGTGAATGGACAGTTTAAAAGTATATATATCACAGCCTGGAACACGCGGCAACAGACCTACCATTCTCTGGACATTATTATAGGGGGCATTCAAATTTACCACTATGCCAGCACAAAATGTTCTACCATCCTCACTTCTTCATTGGCCAAGCCAATTAAATTATACAATCAAACCTACTCTGACAATCACCTTTATTAAGTGACCACATGTCTTCAAAGACATTTCAGTGAATTTTCCATCATAAATTACCTCTATTAAAGACCACCTGCTTTAAGGGACCATCTTTTCAGTTGCCATGGGTGGTCGCTTGAGACAGGTTTGACTGGAAACGTTTGTATATGGCCTTTATACTGAAATCACCAGTATACTGGCTAACCATTCGTTGAACTGACTACAGTCAAACCTCTCTTAAGCAACAACATAATGCAAACTGAAAAGCTGGTCTCTTAAAGCAGGTGGTCTTTAATAATAGTAATTTAACATGGAAAACCCACTGAAGGGGGTTTCATACTTTGGACTTTGAAGACAGGTGTTCGTTTATTAAAGGTGGTCGTTCGAGCAGGTTCGACTGTATAACCAATCAGAATGCTCTAATTTTTATCAATACCGATACCATTAAACCAATTTCTGTAGGCCATAACATCACATCTGTTATCTGTTCAATTAATTTAACCAGCAAAATATTCTTCCAGGGTTGGGGGACGCATATTGTAGTAGCTGCCAGTCTGGCTTCCATGCAGAGTGGTGTGACAGTTTGCTAGGAGTGCTCCCACCAAATAGTATTTCCCAATTGGCTGCAGCCAAAGTTTCAAATTCTTCTTAAAGTCCAGGAATGCAAATAAGTTAACAATTTTACCGAACTGCCACTCCACACAGACTCTTAGTTTTGACATCTCTTTGTTGAATAGCTTTTGCTGTGCTGTCAAATCAGCTCCCTTAAATGGACCAAAAAGGTTTGGATGCATAGCATAAGCTGGGTCCCCATACAAGATGAAGGGTTGGTCATTGTTCTGAAAATGGACCAGCCGTGGAATTAATCCACTTGTGCCTTCCAGTGGTCCATACATGTGCACTATCAAACCATTGGGTGCAACAACAGATTGGAACTTTAGAGCGTGTATACGCTTATGCCCACTGTAACAAACCCGTTGATATCTCTTAGGCCTTGGTATTGGCCTTGCTGTCCCGTCTATGAAGCCCCAACATTTGTGTAAAGGAGATCCTTTAAGCTCTATTGCTCTACTGTACTCTTGTACACAGTTCAGTGTAAGCCACTGGTGGTCCATTGAATTAAACAAGGTTCCAAATGTTCCATGTAGGAATTGGACTGTTTCGTTGAATATTAAACTTAGTTCACTAGCTGACCGACCAAATACTGGTGACAAATCTGATAGTCTGGCAGGGTAGGTCAGACGCCTCAGAACAATACAGAGTGCCTCTAATGATCCTGCAGTAGTACCGTTAATACACACAATCTTCTCTGGAATACGCAAAGCATCTCTAAGCCGTATCAATTCACTGTATGTGAATCTGAACAAATCTTTACACTGTTCATCACTCACAGTAGCTATGTCAAGCCTGAAGTTAGAGTTTGATCGTTTATGCACTAAATCTTTGCACAGAAGAAGAAAGTCTTCATCATCTGACAATTCATCCAATAAAAGTGCGTTACAGGTCATATTTTACATACATTTACATATATTTTAAAAGAAATGATTTCGGTAACTCATTTGGTTCCCCTAAATGAAGTTTGTATAACATATTCACTTGAACGGTTCAGTGGAACATCACAATTCCTTAGAATCTAGTTTTTTAAGCTTTTCAAAATTTTCAAGAAAGCCAGACGCTCTCTACTTTCCTCACGGAACCTCTCCTCTTTTTCTGCTTTCTCTGACTCGAACATATCTCTCTCTAATTTCAGCTTTTCTTTCTGTAGATCAAGTTCGTCGCGCCTCAAATTTATCTCTTCTTCCTTGACTTTTGTTGCAGCATCTCTCTTCCCGATTAAATACTGGAGTACTTCGTCATTAGTATTAGTTTTCCTTTTCTTTGTGGGTTGTTCTTCATCATCTTTCGGCTCTGAAAAGAATTAATCAAAACAATAAGTGTACAACAGCTATGTTTTTGTCATACACGAGTAAAATAATTCAGTAGTTGAACATATCTGAGAAAGTCACAGGGCAAAACATTGGACACGATTGGTAAACAAGTATCTTGTCACAGAGAACTGCAAAGATCTGTCTCTTCACTGTAGAAACAAGTAGGCATTCGATTGTATGTATATCTCCTACTTGCAGATATACTACTAGTACCCTATCCTCTGATTGCATTGGGGTTTAAATGCAGAGTGTGTTCAGGATGTCACAGCTTAATAGACATTTCATCACGTGATCTCATTTTTCAGTAAGATATACTGGATACATTTTCCATCTCTCTCATACATATATTTATATATAATATACACGATTTAAGTGTCGAGCAACCTCGATAAAGATGGAGTTCATCCGCGCAGCACTTTTCGCTCCAATGTAATCAGAGGGTGTTACACCAACAGTTTAGGAGGTAACACACCCTGACAATGTGAGAATGGAGTGACTAGACTAGAGACTTTAATAAAATGACTGAGAAAAGATAAGGTTTACAAAACTACTTAGCAAGTGTTCATCTGTCTCACATGAGGCTGAAATATTTAGCCTGCAAGGTGTAACACAGAGTTGGTAAGTGTCTATCTGTCTGCCAAGGCTATTCATATAGTTTAAATTGATAAGCTGAGTGCATGACTAAAATAAGGTAAGATAAGAAGATAAGCTTTTATCATCCAAGATGTTATACACAGGTCTCTATATTTCAAACAAAACATGTATCCCACACAAACATATTATTATTATAATATTAAATAATCATGATAATGAGGAATGGAGACAGTGGTCCGGTATCTGTATTAAACAAATAAGATTTACAACTGCCAAAAACTGACGGATATGTATATGTGCAATGAACCAGTAAGGATGTTATCCTTTAATCAGCCATTTGAGGCAGAGAAATGCAAGGTCTGGCAACAGATACTGGGTTTGTCTTACAACAGGCTTCAATTTAAGGAGTGCTGATGGTGACCTCACATCAGGTTATCATGAAATCTACACTGATAACCTATGGCAACCTATTTCATTGTTATTAACCTATTGGCATAATATTGGTCAGAATTATGGGGACCTGACAATTAATGTTGCCATTATAATGTTACCATTATATTAATTAGGTTACCATTATTTTGCATAAGGCAACCTGAAAACTGGTTACCATCTTAAATTGAGGCCTGAACTTATATTTACAATACCTCTGGGTTTGAGGCCCTCCAATGCCTGTTTCTTAAGTTCGTCAGTTTTCTTCTGTGTCTGTGCAGTCTTTTCTACCCGAACAGTGTCAGCCTCAGCCATCAGATCTGAAATCTCTTGTAAAATTGATGATTTCTCATTATATTCTTCCTCTGTGCCTGATCTTGAACAAAAACAGAAAAAGTAATACATTCATTCAACCCAACAAATATTTTAGAAAAGTTACAGCTACATGATGAAAGTGTTGCATTCGAAGATGTTTAAACGATATAAATTACCAGTACACGAAATTGCATGAATGGTAAAACACTAAGCAAACTTTTACCTAATGTTTCAGCATCAAAGGTTTTAATAGTGACAGAAATATTGGCTCATGTACTTCATTTGGTTTCATATGAACAATATTTGTCTGCTAGTTTTAAAGAGCTCAGCTGAATTTCAGATTTTGGATACCATACAGGTCTTATCTTTCATTGAACTGGAATGTGAGATGGCATCAGACTAACGGTACATCAGAACTGACATGATTGAGATCATTATAATACATTTAAACATAAAATTATTTTATCTGAGTCAGCATGTGCTGAATATAGAAATTATGTTTCAATAACACCAAGCTAACCTTGACAACGCTGCTCTGTCTTCTTGCCTGAATTGAATAACCAGATTACTGGTCCTCTCCCTGGCTCTCCTGGCATCAATTCCCATGTGGTGGCATTTCTCAGCAACTCTCACCCATCCTACTGAACCTGATTCGAAAGGATTTTCTGCGCACACCTCTTTAAGCATATATATGTCATCCACTGGCTTGAACCGAAATGGTGTTTTCCTCGGTGGCATAATTTCTCTGTAGCTGAAATATAAATAGCCGAATCAAAATTCCTTCATTATTATGAAATACAATGAGTGTCATCAAATTTAGTTGCTAAATATGAACCCATATGTGGAACATTATTGCAGAGAATCACTAAATTTAATTTAGGTGTAATTTCTGAAGTAGTGTAGTTGCATGTACTTGTCCCCACCCCAAGGCTTTTACCGCCCTAGGATATGAAAACAGGCTGTCTCAATTCAACATTTTCCCACTTTTTCCTGCCAACAGGGTGTCCCACACTTGTCTTTTCCATGCTGAATTTCCAGATTTTACCAGTCAATTTTTTCAAAATAGGGAAGCTCAAAAACACCATGACTCATGGCTAGATGAAAGCCTGCCCCCCCCCCCCCCCACCCACACACACATCACACAACCTCACATAGGAGCTATACTCTCTCACAGAATAATGACGGTATGTTGAACAAAGGTATTTATGTAAGCCAAAAAAATCCCCAATCCATGGATATAGTGGAACTCATTTCTAGTCGGAACATAGCTGTAAATGTTATTGTCCGCCGCCACGCCCCCCCCCTCCCCCCCCAACAAACACACGTAGGCTACACTCTTGCACATGCCAGAGAAACACAACCCAATTAGCTGATTTACAATGCATGATACAGGATCAATGCCAGAGCAAGTACACTACTGATTTGAACTATCCGCTTTACGTGTGTCAACAGCTTGAACAAGTCATGGTGTTGTTGTTGTTGTTCTAAATTACTAGTGGCAAAACAAATCTAGGAATTTATAGAAATCCTCTTTCACCTCAAACCAGAAATCAATGAAAACCAAAGTTCATCGATTCAATTCTCCAAAATGATACACTAAACGTGTACCTGTGACAATTTCCCTGTTCTAAAGAGGCTTACTATTTAGAAGTTTTGTACTTACGTGTAGATCGTCAGCTTGCCGTTCAAAACGTGTACCGCCAACTTCAGATACTGCTCAAAAACTGATGACGTCATTCACAAAATTACACGTCAGAAGTTACACGTTCGTCGGGAAACTTGTATCTAAAGCTCCCTAATAAACAGTGACATCTGAACTATTGGCAAATCGTTTATACGCATATGCACGATTCTCGGGTTTTTGAACATTTTGGAAATCCATTAATATAGCGCCACCTAGTGACGACCAAATGCCACGAAAAACAAGCGGGTGAAATCTAAAGTCCTAGGGGGATGGCACATAAGAGTTCAATGGAAAAACTTTAATCGTGATAATGGTTATGGAGGTTTTGATGTTAAGTCAGATAAATGAGATTTTTCATTTAAATGGCAAATTAATTCGCACCGAAAGGGAACTATCATGTCGGCAATCCTATAGTTATGCTTGGCAACCTACAATAGAACAGTTTTTAAATAGTTCTTCAAGCGAATTGATAAATTTTCATTTCACGGAAAACTTTTTTCTTTTGAGACGCAAAAAACTATAGTTATGCCAGCTACACCAAAATCTTTAAAGCCCATTGACTATCCTTCAAGACCATTGTAATAAAATTTCAAAGAAATCAGACAAGCCGTTCAGACGAAATCATCAGAGAAAGGTTTACCTATGCTCTGACTACAACGCCACCTAGTGGTCAGCAGCGGGTATCGAAATACAACCAGACAAATTTCCCAGGCCTAAGGAGATAGCACACAAAGTCTGACCCGAAAATATTTAACGGTTTCAGAGATATTCATGTTTAAAGTCACGGCGGCGGCGGATCCCGCGGAGCCATTTCTTGTTAAAACATAAGAGCATCCACTTTGTGGAAATGCTCTAATTCTTTATGGATGAGGGCTGGTTAGAGGATTCGGATAGGACACTTGATCAAGCTGTTGGTAATTAACTCTTTACCATATCATGGATTAATGACAAAAGAATTTATGGCCAATATTACTCTGAGTAAGCCTACTTGTACATGTATTCAGGTCTGGACCACAAAAGTGGGTCAACTGGCCTAGAAAGCTGTGCATGGAAACCACTGGCTTCAGTGGCTGTGTTGCATTGCTGAAGAGGGTCTCAAGGAGGGGGAACACTCAAATTCATTTGCCAAAATTTCCTTTCAAACACAGTGAAAACAAAGAAATGAGGAAAGTGAAGAGGAACATGAAATTGGAAATGCAGTATACAACAATATACACATTAATATTGACCAAACAAGCCATTTCATGTCAAAAAAATTGTGACCTACACAGACCAAAAAGCAACCAGCATTTTCCTCTAAAGTCTCTGGTTTAGCAGACGACGGTCTCTGGTCTAGCAGACGACATACTTTTACCTAGAAACAGCAAACCCTCAAAAACAACTGAGCACTTGAAAAAACATCAAGACACATCTACTATATTCAGCTTATGTAAAAGAACAACAAAAATAATTCAAAAGACAAAGAACAAGAAGAAAAAGCTTCAGAACTATTTCTTTCAGCGCAAGAACTTTGTTTTGTGCAAGAGTAAACCGTTCATTTTCTGTTACAAGAGTTACAGCTCTCCTATATATATATCTGGATGACCCTGGGGTCATCAGACCCTAACGGGTCTACATCGATTTATGAAAACCTTTAAAATACTGATAGAAATATAGTATCTCAAAAGACTAGCTTGTTCAATACTATTTGATCAGAGGGCACGCCAGGACAGTGTTTTTCATATCCATATAAAAGAACTAGAGAGAACTCCTTCATGGCAGAGAAACAGATTTATTTACTAAAACAAAACAACTTGAACTGAACACCAAAAATAAATCATGCCCACACCTTTTAGTGATTCAAACTTAAGAGTAACTTGTATAAATACAAACAAACAGATTTTCTACAAAAAATATTGGTATTTATAAGTGGACAAACTATCAAGTTTTTAATTCCAAGGGATAAACAACATTAAACAAGTATTTCAACCACTTTCCTTTTAGGACACTAGACCAATCTGATACAGACGGTATTGTAATATTCACTGGGTTATTGACGAGTGCATTCTGTTGCAATGTTTTCATGTTTTTTTTTATTTATTTACCCTGTTCTCAGTGTATTAAACTTGTTCAGCCCTGCATGTACACAGTTTGATTTGTAATCAGGAGTAGTTGGTTGGTTGGTTGGTTAGTTGGGCAAGCTCCCTCAAACCAACACTAAGGAACATACTAATACATGTAGTTCAAGACGCTGGACTGAATTAAAAATCTGAATAAGCAGTAGACAGAACTGAAACCACAAGCGGCTTGGACAGTCATATTAGATGATCCTAATGTTATACATACATGTATTCAACAATATTATGCATTGTAACTCATATTAAATCAGTTATGAAGTTTTTCTTGGTTAATTCTATCATACATAGCATAATAATTTCCCAATATGCCAATACACGTAGTAAATTCCGGCTATTTTGAGAGGAAACTAATTGCAATAGTAGTTTTTTGTTTCTTTATAACATAAAATATATCAGGACTGTTTTAAATACCGTATGTGTTTTCTAGTTACCAAGAAAATATATTGCAAGACTTCAAATTATCAAAATATGTGCCTGAACCTGCAGTAAAACATTGATTATACATATTTCCAACTCAAGAGCTGTAAAACTAGCAGAAACAACCAACGATGATAATGAGTGATTTTTTCCCCCTTGTTCATTTGCAGTATGACCAATATTTTATCTGAGATCATTCCATTTCTAGTCACTCTCTTGAAAAGAAAAGAAAAAAAAAAAGAAACAAACAAAAACCTCAAAAACCAAGCACCAGCAAGAATTTTCAAACAGCAGCTAGGATGATACGAGAATACCTTTCTTTAAAATAACACAGTCGAGATAGCAATAAACAGTTTAAGTTATTGCTCACAATTCAATTAGTAGGGTTGGTTCTGTCAAAACCTCATATTTTACAACAGATATCAAATAAATCTGTTGAATCTTAGCCTTCAAAACTTTTGTAACATATCTTACAATACATGTTATTTGACAATTAATATTTTAATAAGTAAATTCTATCGCACACAGACAATAAGTTACATCTATGGTAAACACTAACAATTCAACCACGGCAATTTATTTAGAGTGGGAAGTGGACTTAATGACACAATAGAAGGACAGTATCTTTGTTGTTGAGGTAGTGATACAATCACCGGTCAATATCTGCATGGTTGACATAATGATAACAAGACGTTATCTATGTAGTTTCTCCCACATTAGGAGCTCGAGATATTCAAATTTATTATTTAGTCGAAGAAAAATTTGGGTTGATTGAATGTTAATCAGGTGATTGACTTATTTTAGCGATTACCATATTTCATCTTTATGTTGTCCTCAGCCATCACATGACTATGTCGGACATTTCATTTCTTCAATTGAAGGCGAGATGACATTCCCTCAGGTAGCAAAGTTGTACTACGTACATAAATATGAATACAGATGCTAAATAGAAATAATAAATGAAAAACTGGAGTAAAAAATGTTAGTATAGCTAGGTAAAACAATAACCAAGATATGCATACAAACAAATATTAATATGAGATAGTTTCAGGTTAAGATTGAAAAAAGGCAAATTATATGTCTGTAACATATGTATAGAACAAAAGTACTTGGGACACCTAAATGGAAGAGAATTATCATATAAATGAAGGCTACATGTACTGATAACAATCTTAGAAATTAAATGTGAACAAGTTGTATCAGTACATATTTACAACCTCTTCTAAGGAGAAATGCAAAGATTTGAATAACCTTGAACATGTTGAATACCACAAGATTCCCATCAAGGGACAAAAAAAGGCAATATTTCACAGCGGCTAATACAGTTATCAACCCAGAGGTAGAATCGAAGACAGTGGCAGAAATTTATTTTTTCAACACAAGCGGTGGACAACTTTTTAAACCTATTAAAAAAAAAATTGCCCGAACCTTACCATTTTTCCAACATTTTTTTATAAAGAAACAAGAGCTTAAGGGTTTCAATATATGCATGTCAAACCATAACCATTTAAAACATATTGTATAAACTAGAATTTGACCTACATGAAATAGGTCAAGGTCGGTCAACTTGAATAGGCTTCTAATTAATCATCAGTTGCAGATATGTGCTGTAGTATGAATTTGAAGAGCCAAGCTGTGATCCCTAGATACTGCACTGACTATAATTTGACCTTGATAAAATAGGTCAAGGTCAATCAAATTGGAAGGGCTTCTAATCAATCACCAGTTGCATATGAATTTGGAGAGCTTAGAAGTAATTCTTCAAAAGTTATCATCAATACTCAAATTTGACCTGATAAAATAGGTCTAGGTCGATCATCTTCACTAGGTTTCTGACTCCTCGCCAGTTGCATATCATTATGTTATATGAATTTAGAAAGCCTGGCTCTAATCCTTGAAGTGGTATTGCATTAACAAGCAAGATGGACACACAAATGAATGGTTCAAGCAGACAATACCCTCCAACCAAACTAGGCAGATGGGTGAAAATCAATAGACAAAAACTTTCTTTGCCATCACAATTCACATATTAGTCTGAACTGTGATTACAGCATAAACACAAGTTTCAATGATTTACTGTATTTTCGATCAGTAACCTTGACCTTTTGACCTCAAAGTGGATAGGTTCATCTTTAACCCATGGGTAAAGTATACCTAAAGTTTGGTACCAATCCATAACATGAACTAGAAGTATCGCACAAATAAGCAAAAGTTAACAGACAGACGGAAATAGTGATCACAATATACAACCCCGTCTATTGACGGGCGCATAAAAAAAAAGAGAGGTTTCAGATTGCATGTAAGCCGTGGAAGGTACTGAATATATAGCTACACTGTATTATACAAGGAAATGCCATGGTTACAGTTACTTCTGTTCAAAGAACTTCAAGCTCTGCAGGTTTGTGACATGCTAATTCGTAAGTACTAAGGTGTTCGAATATACACTTTTAGGATTTCAAATATACTTGAAAGTCTTCAATAGGATAGACATGTTCAAATATATTTCAGTTTAACTGGAACTATTTCAAACCCTTCTAAGTTTTGGATTTTACTGGAGTTTGTAGCTCAAATTTATTTGAAGCTGTGTATAGTTTTCTCGATGATGCTCGCGCACTCGTGGATCTGTTCCTCTGTAATCACTAGGGGCGGGGCCAGTCGGACGATGTCACCATGAGTGGGTTTGGCCAACAAACCGTTGTCCCGCAGGCGAAGACATACCTCCCAAGCATCGTATTCTGGAAGAACAATAGTACATCATGCAGACTTTTTTCCTTTTCTCAGTCACTGACAACATGACCAACATTTGCTGACATTATACTGTTCATGGAGTGTCTGTAATATCCCTGATTTAACAATACCACCATGTTTGTTGAATGACAAATGTCACTGCCCTCAGTGGACTGCAAATTCAAGTGGCAATATCACAAATTTTCTGACATTTTCGCTTTAAATTAATTACGAGAGCAGCAGCAACGTTTGTCATTCAACAATCGCAGTGGTGTTGTCAACATGATCAAGTTGGGAAGATTGCTGAAAAGCCATGAAAAAATAACTATTTTTCCAGAAGTTCAAGTGTTATGCTACAGTTATCAGAGAGCAGAATTGTTCCACAAAATGATACACACAGGTGACTGTACTTACTTGAGTGGATTACAAAAGCATTGAGAAGACCTTTCCCTCTAACCAGACGAACTACCTCCTTGGGCAGCTTCGACAGTTCTCCCCTCAAAATATGCCCCATCCTCTCAGAGTTTGCAGACAGGTTTTCATCCTCTAATACCTAGAATATTTCATCGAATTTTTTAAGAAATGAGATGACCTGAAGGTTGAAAATCTAAACGGACTGAATAAACAAATAAATACTTGGGATTTTATAGATACAATCATTTCACTGAAATACAGTGTGACCGTGGTGTAATAGAATGTATGTGAATAAAGCGAAGAACAAAAATGTCGACAGTTACATGTAGCCTGAAATTGCTTCCTCATCAGATGACATCCACCTAGATATACTCTGATCTGTTCACCTATTTTTCAGCAATTACAGATTCCCAAGTCCCCATAACTTCCATCTATGGACAAAATCATGAATAATCAATAATAATAATGACTGGGCATACATTGAGTTACAAGGGAGATAACCGGTCTAAATTAGCATTGAATAACATTTGAATTACTTCCCTTCAGTATTTTTGACAGGAAATCTGGCATTGAACCAAATACAAGGGAGGGGGAGAGGAAGTTGAATGAGGCACAAACTGCGGCTGTCACATTACATCATGTTACATGGTCTGATTAAATCTTCAAAATGTTTTGCACATACTCCAGATTTGTAAACAATATCTACCTTGAAAAGTTTTGAAATAACAATTCGGGGCCTTGTAAGGCTTTGAAAATTAGGAAATTATTCTGAAGACCTTGAAAACAGGAATTCCTGTCCTTTGTTGCAAATTCAATTGTCAAGTTGTAGCTCGATGCTGTACTGTCCTTTGCCATAGGATGGAAAAATTAACCCCATTTTAGCAATATACTCAATGTGTCAACAATATACTCAATGTGTCAACAATAGTGAGTGAGTGAGTGAGTAGGCTGATCTACAGACTGTCAAATAATAATTTAGGCCAATTTCTTTCAGATCTAGGAAACTATCAAAATTCTGCATAAAGTTCGGTCGATTAATTTTGATTGGGCTTTGATGGGACATGTCTGACAAAAGACCACTATCCCAGACCCTGGGTATAGATGTATGTAATGAAAAGAGAACTCAGACAAACCTGGAGTGCAGCAAGAGCAACTTTACAGGCTAGTGGATTACCACCATAAGTTGAACCATGCTCTCCTGGCAATATGGTCAACATAACCTCATCATCACCTAAAATAGCAGCAACCTGTAGATAAATACAACATGGAGATCAGGGACTGGCATATGGTGATGGAATTCAGCGGTCAGTCACTTTATTGATCACTGGTCATTTTTAAATATTTTGTGAAAAAAGCTCACTGATGCATTGTTTATAATCTGCAAAATATGTACACAACATTCTGCAAGCATATAAAACCTTTCCACAAAAATAGACCCATGCATTTCCATTATTCGACACTGGTAGATGCACATTGCTCACCTAAAACTTTCGAAGTTGTTATCCATCATTAATTTGTTTCTTTATTGATTGCCAACTTCTAGAATGCCGTTCATAGTGCAATTAATGTTTGGATCACACTCGGCTCTCTTGTACTTAAAGTGTCATGCAGTATTGAACCAGTGATGATAAGATGGTACAGACAGAGTGTACGTACAGGATATAAACCACCAGAGAGGGCTTTACCCAGGATGACAAGGTCCGGGCGAACACCTTCATGGTCCACGCACAACATCCTATAACATACAAGTCAATGGAACTGTTACATGAAATGATCAATGTTTAATTCAAGCATTCCCAGCCTTCGCCATAGTTCATATCAATGGAAAAAGTTGATGTATGGATGTAACAATATTATAACTATATTGATTCTGGTGAGTTTGATAGAAGGTCAGTTTGAAGATATCTCAACATGGAACACAGCAAGGAAGCAATCAGAGATTGCTCAATTGTATGCCCCCCTTCCAGTTTAATCCGACACTGCCCCGTCATTGTTCTGTTCTGTATTGGTCAGTAAAGGCCTAATTTGAATAATTATAAAAATTCTGTTTCAGTCACTTTTTTGCCATGCTTCGCATAATACGTATTCCAAGTATCGACCAACAAGTGATAATACAATGTTTTGATGCAAGATGGTTGCCGGGGCTTTTGCCAAATCCGAAAATGTGACCTGGTTATGAGACCTACATTCCTTGGGAGTATATTGTGGTGAAATTATGAAGCGATCAGTGAACTTTGAATTTTGCACCCAATTCACTCTTTTTGGGGCAATTTCATACTTCAGGACCTATGTGGCCTGCTTTGGAATGTAGAATAACGTATAGTCATTTTCCCAGTCCAAATCAGTTATGGACTGTGATCTAGCCAGGACAAATAAATATATTCCATTCACTTAGTTTTGATAAACAAAGGGCCATAACTCTTGAAACTATAACCGAAAGCAGAGAAACTTCATGCTGCACAACTATGGGGCATTGACCACATATCATGCAAATTTCATTCTTGTCCATACAATATTAACCGAGATCCAGCCCGGACAAATCCCAATTCACAAAGATTTAAAAAAAAGGGCCATAACTCTTGAAAATATATGCGAAATGGGGAGAAACTTTACGCTGTACAACTGTAGGGCACTGACCACATATCCTGCAAATTTCATTCTTGTCCATACAATATCAACCGAGATCCAGCCCGGACAAATCCCAATTCACAAAGATTTAAAAAAAAGGGCCATAACTCTTGAAAATATATGCGAAACGCCGAGAAACTTCACGCTGCACAACTACAGGGCACTGACCACATATCCTGCAAATTTCATAATTACCATGCAATATTAACCGAGATCCAGCCCGGACAAGTCCCAATTCATGGAGATTTCAGGAACAAAGGGCCATAACTCTTGAAAATATACGCGAAATGGGGAGAAACTTTACGCTGTACAACTGTAGGGCACTGACCACATATCCTGCAAATTTCATAATTGTCCATACAATATTAACCAAGATCCAGCCCGGGCAAGTCACATTCACAGAGATTTCAGAAAAAGCCCTAACTCTTGATAATTATACCGGAACTCGGAAAAAACTTTACGCTGCACAACTACGAGGCACTGGCCACATTCCATGCAAGTTTCAATCCCAAATATTAACCGAGATATTGCGCGGACAAGAAATTCGGACGGACAGACAGACAGAAGAACAAAGCGATCGCTATATGCCCCTCCTCTAATTAGGGGGGGGGGGGCATAATTGAAAAAAAAGGGGGAATGGGGGGGGGGGGCGGCCTTAGGGCTGTGGGAGGCACTTTATGTATTTTCCTAGGGGTTGTCCCCTAATTACATGTTTTAACACTGGACACATGTTGCAAAAGTATATCGGTGGTGGGGGGTCAGAAAGATACATGTGCCTTTTTTCCACCCCCCATTTTCCTGTAATAGCCTAGAAGTATTCTCCCAATGTCAGAGTTTGTAACCTTATAAACTGTCGGTGTAACACCCTCTGACAGCACTGGGTTGATATACGTAACACCCTCTGACAGCACTGGGTTGATATACGTAACACCCTCTGACAGCACTGGGTTGATATACATGGTGCGCATCTGCATTCAGTCTTTATCAATTTTGATTGACACAGGAAGTGTGTATCTGCATACCAGAGAGATGGAAAAAGCATCCAGTATATTTTACAGAGGAATGAAATAAATTAGACGCTCAACTATGAAAAATGCACAAAGAACAGCATATTTTAGCTGTAACATCCTAAGCCCACTCTGCTCCATCCAGAAATGGATTGTGTGGACTGGTCGAGAGTCATGAACAACAAAAGCTGCGCGCCACAGTTTGAACCTCGGGGCAATTAGAGGATATCTGACAGTAGGAGGTATACAAGCTGATGCCATGAGAAAGTACTGAAACAAATCAACTGAGGAAAACATTTGCTCATGTGGCTCCGAAATTCTCTGTGTATGATGAGAAACATACATGCTCTAAAGCTACTCTAAGATATGCCGATTTGTTTGCGAAAAGTATGGTTGATGAACAGCCAGGCCACATCCAGTACACGAAGGGAAGTAACCTTGTACGGAAGATGTAATGTCCTAGAAAGTGTCCTTACTTGCCAGTTCTGCAAAGACCTGTCTGAACCTCATCAGCGATCCAGAGGACGTTATACTTGGAGCAGAGTTCTCTGACCTTTGTGAGATAGCCCTCACTCGGTACCACCACGCCGGCCTCTCCCTGTATCGGCTCCACCATGAAGGCACAAACATTGGGGTCTTGTAACTCTTTCTGAAAGTGTCAAATACAGACCAGTTCATTGAAGAATGTTCCACATGTCACCATGTAGAATGTTCCATTTTCTTGTTTCTCAGAAAATTGAAAATTTGAAACAAAATCTATTATGGTGATGATATTATACATGAACTGTGCAAAGCACTTGCCCATTCCTATTTATCAGCTCTTTATGCACAGAAAATTTGACCTCATTTGTAGAATAGATGCGAGTGAGTGAGTGAGTAGTAGGGTTTAACATCGTTTTCAATCTTGTTTCAGTCATATCACGACAGTGCATACATGTGCCAGTACACGAGAGTGCTCACAGTTCCTATTACCCTGGACACTGATCAGAGCAGCCAGTACAGCACCCGGTCACCCATCCAAGTATTGATCGAGCTTAACTTTGGTGATCGGACGAGAACCGGTGTGTTCAACGCTACAAGCCGTACCTGAAAATAGATGCATGGTTCCAAAGCGTCGTTTCAGCGTGACCCATACTAGATCACGTCACAATGTTAGCGAGAACCCTTCAACTGAGAAGTTCCTCATGCATGTCATGACGTTTCTGTTATACGTCATTTCCATGATTGCCATGGTGGTCATGCTGTCTTAACCTCGTATTTAAAACAGAGCTTAACTTATTACAGCATAACCTAGTTACCCGGACAATAAGTAAATCAGACTTCTTGTTAGGCTTCTGTTCCATGACTACATGCCTGTGTGATGTAAGTTTGGCACTCTTTGTATATATATTAGCTATAGATATGGTGGTAAGGAAAAATCAGGAATGGACATATTGTAACAATTCCAATCATGGCTGATGCCCAAGACCACATGTGTGCAGTGTGAATTCAGTTGGCCTTGGCCTGGTCATTCTTGAGTTATGGTAGTTAAAACCCAAATGATGATAAAAGAAACAACTTTGACCCAGTGACCCCCAAATAGGTTAATCCCACTTTTCGATAAACTTTCGTTTCGCTGCATGTGTAATATGCAGGTTTGATGATGCTCCCAGGCAAAATCATTCTTCAGATCATCAAATGGCGACTTATAAGGAATAGTTGAAACATCCCTATAACAAACCCCATGCAATAAGCAGTCTTACTTCCAGTGCCACCAAATCATTGTAAGGTACAAGAGAGAATCCAGGCATGTAGGGTCCAAATCCCTCATAGCTGGATGGGTCAGTCGAGGTGGATATGGCGGCCATTGTTCTGCCCCAGAAATTTCCCTCCGCAAAGACGATCTTGGCCTGGTTGTTGGGTACTTTCTTCACTTTGTACGCCCATTTTCTAGCCAGCTTACATGCAGTTTCTCCCCCTTCTACTCCTAAAATGACAGCATTTGATAAACATTACAACATGTATGAACAAGATTCTCCAAATTTTCTCACTCTTCATGTCCATCCAATTACATGAGATTTGCCACCTACAAAACAAGACAAAAGTGAATTGTTCAACACCATAGAAATTGACCCAATATGTTGGCCCTAATTTTACCCAATGTCAACTGAATGTTGACCCAGTTTTGATCGTGTTATTGCTCATTCTAAAGCATCTGCCTGTTCTTCAGTATTGAAAGCATAGGGAGATTGCTGTCCTATATTGGACGATATACATGTAGTACCCTTTCTCGCGCGAGTCTATTCCAAAATGGACCTGTTCCGAATACCATTTGGACGGGATGGATAGGTTATCGCACCGTTTGCCCCTTAGTAAATGGCTATAAGTGAGAATTACTCGCGACTTTCGATTTTTAATACCTTATTTACTACATTATCTGTTTTACACTTAGTTTTGCGACTCAAAAGGCTTACAAATGCAAATTATTTGGCATGATTCTTGTTGTTTCGCTGAGTATCCAAGAGCGTGGCAATCATAGTAAATTGATGAATGAGAGCACAAGAGCGTTATCGACTGGCTGACCTATATAGTGAGCACCATATTAGGAGGAAAGACACCCCAAATAGAGGATGATGTCACTCTACTCTCAATCGACGTGTACGTTCTGATTGGTTCGTCTCTCGTTTGGAGGTGAAATCTACATCTCAAATTTTGAACACTGAAGGGGGTCAGATAAATCAAGGCAGGTTCGAAGTGGGAATGTAGAAATTGGCTGGATAAAATGAAGATGGGGGCTGTAGATTGCTTGGCAACTCGATAGAAAATTTCAGGGAGTGTATATCTTATCTCGTGTAATAGAGAATGCTCCAGAAATTTCAGATTCCATCAAAATCAATCGATAGTGCTCTTGTGTCGGCTGTAAACTCACGCGCTGCTTGAGGGCAGAGTCAGCAAAACAGTGACGGCAACTCTCTCGAGCTCGTGCAGATCAATGCCGTACTCGGTGTGGGATAATTAATGGAATTTGGTATAAATGGTTCTTCATCACACATAAGATCCGTACCCCTAAAAACAGTGATGACTGGATGCATACTTTTCACAAAATTTGACTAAAGCGTAAATTTAAAAAATTGCTAATCATGTTCTATTCTTTCTGGTATTTTTTGATGGCTTCTAGTGTTTTTCTGTTACGTCATGTTCCTACATTCATGTGCAAAGTTCAAACTTTAGAATTCCCAACAGTTTTCAAATTATGGTGATGTAGGCTCAAAACTGTCAGTGTCCATTTCCCAAAAACCAAGGTTGGTTGAAAATTGATGTCATACCTGTGTTATGGGGATCAAATGTACTAAATTACAGATTCCTGCAAGTTGCAGTTTCTGAGAAAAACACATAACACGCTTTTTACATTGCATGATTCTCAAGAGCAAGGTTATATCAGATCGTCTTATAATTAGCGCCAAAATGAAATCAATATTGTGCTCACTATTGTGTCATTGTCTCTTCACTGTCAGTGCATTAGTTTTTCAGAAAATGGAACCGTATTTTGAATATTTGGATGACTACCACTTCAAAGGTCAAGGTCAAGTTCTGACACAAGTGGTGACCTTGTGACGTCATGTGACCCACATGACCTTATTTTCAGACTGATCGCATCAGTCGTTCAAGAGTTGACATTCAAACTTTGCACTCATATAGAGATGCTCCTGGAGGTCACAATCGTCAAATTTAAGGTATTTAAGGTCATATTCTTTCCAGTCATTAAAGTGTTCATTAATATTAGGAGAATCCATTCCATAGCTTATTTCCTTATAAAATGACGGGTTTTGGAAAACATTAAAGGGGAGAGAACTATTTTTCTTGTTACGCAACGATTTGAAAATATAACTACAGCATGGCCATACATGTATACAGGACTTAACTTTCTTTTTCAGATGTGTTCTTTAGTTTGACTGTACCGGTTGGCAAGGAAAACAACACCAGGGAAGATAACTCGAAAACTGCTTGTCTGACCTACTTTTGTTATTGGTTCATTTTGTTGGGTAAATCTTCAAACTTTTACATTTTAAATTTCAGCTTCGTGCCCTTATACGTTTGGTCAATATTCGCAATACAAATTTTTATTAGTAAAGTCCCATAGCTCATTAGGTATGTTAGGTCAAGGTCAAAATTGAATACTTGTACCAGAAACTTCAGCCTATAGTATCTACAAATGTGCCAAATAGCCGAGCTGTATATCAAGCCGTTTAGCCGCTATTGCAAAAGTGGAATAATAATAATAATAAGAAGAACAATAATAATCTGAAGAATAACAATAGGTCTTTCCATTCGAAATTCGTAATGGCAGACCCATTCTCTGTCATGGTACAGCTTTGTTAGACAAAACATGACTGGGAATGATGAACTTACCTGTGTTCATAGGCAGAACTTTGTCATATTTGAACATCCTTGTGATAAACTCCTCGTATTCCCCCAGTACGTTATTATAGAAGGCTCGCGAGGTAAGGGTGAGGATGTCAGCCTGAGCTTTGAGGGCCTCCACTATTCTGGGGTGACTGTGTCCCTGATTGACCGCGCTGTATGCACTCAGGAAATCATAGTACTTGTTACCCTCCACATCCCAGACAAACACACCTGAAACAGAAAAAGTCACAAACATGGATTGTAGAAATCATTTTTATTCAATTGTGAAAGGTACTAAATATCCCCTGCACACTGTGCAAGAGAACAGCTGTGTATTAAAAGATCAAGTTGACATTGATTTTCTAGGAAAAATGAAACGGTCATTCATTTTTGGGGAGTGTGATCACACCACACTTCTAATCAGAATCCTAGAATTTATCTAGGTGAGTGAAAACAGCACTCCTTACAACTTTCTCCATACTAAAATCCTTCAGGCATGTCAGGTGTGTGATTTTATAAATACACTTCTAGAATCATATCCGGAGTGATTTACAGCACTCCAGCTGTTTTCAAAAACAGAAGACTGATGAAATCAAAACAGATTTTAACACAATAAAACAGATGTGGTGAAAAACATATTGAAGCTGTAATTCGTGACAGGACGTCAGAGTGTGATTATGATCACCTATAATATCGGCTAGTCAGTTGTGTCAAACATCCTATGGTGACATACATCACAACAATTGGGTATGATGACATCATCACGACCTCAACAAAGGCATTATGTTTTAATTTTGTGTCGTTGTTGGTGTTACAATGGAAATCATGTCGCCTAGAACATTCGCTATGATTGACGTCATGGGTCAGCAGGTTTCGGCCTTCGCCGTTTCCAAACAGGTGTGGTGATAATGTGTTTCAAGTGTGTGTGGGTTTTTTTTCACTTTAATAATTTCCAAAAAACAATAAATGGCAAATAGAATCAAGTTATCATCAATAGATAGATCCAATACAAACAGCAACACACGTACAAGTAATAATTGTTACTGATATTGAAATATTGATATTTCATTTCTAGGCCTGTAGGATCTTACAGACTCTGGCTAAAGGTCACATCGAGTGACTCCATCAAATGAATATTTATTGTGTTTCTATGAAGTCAAGGTCCAAGCTGTCATTTCTGTAGCCCTTGACAGAAACGGACCATCGTACCTTTTGCTTTGCATAGTGCGACTGGTAATGGATGGTAATTATGTGCCCCATATTGGTCCTCCCGGTCGAAAATCTCCTGAGATTTGCTACCAATCCCAGCATTCACTGCGGCCACCGTGGTCTGCATGCGGGCTCCATGATTCCCCAGGGTGGAACCCACGGACCTCAATGGGTTACACAGACGACTCAACATGCTGACCTACAGCTGGCAGGTTATCAAAATATCTTACCTGGAAAAAGAACAATATTTGGTATTAGAATCATAACGAGAGATCCTGAAGGATCTTGGCGCCCACCATTGTCCGATAATTGTAAGCTAATGACAAGAGGATCTTTTTGTCCATTGTTACTACTTAAGAACAAACGAATGATTCGTAATTTTGTTTGCAGAATTTCGAATTTGAGTGAAAAAGATCGAAAAAGGGACACTGGAAAAACGCCAAGATATTATCTTTCTAAGTTTCAGGAGTTTCAAGATTTCTAGACACTGTACTTGATGTCGGTTGTTATAGTACAAGTGAAATGAGCAAAGTTAGTCTGAAAGTGGATGTCCAGAGGATCCTTCATCTTCGTTTTGTAGTATTTTCTTTTTTAACACATGTCATCATTGGGTACTGGAAGCGAAGACAGATGTCTTTGACACTTTTACATGAGCTATGAAACATACTTAAGATTTTATAATTAGGAACGAATGCTAATTCTGTTCTGTTTATTGGGCTAGTTGAGTTCTCTCTTTTAAGATACCATGCTCGAAAATAGTAAGATGGTACAAAACTTAATACTGAAGGGATCCGGTCTGTGCAGTAATGTTGAAACTTGGAAAGTGTCTGAATCCTGATTATCTCCCTTGGATCAAAACACGCAGTAGTCTACAGTTGTCGAGTTGTGACGTTGTGTCACAAGAGTGATGTCCCTTCGTGTAGCCGACCCGTCGGCAGACGAAACGGTCGGGAAATTCACGGACTAAAGTAAACTGATTTAAAATCTGAAGAAATACATTTTAATTCGGAATCATTTGAACTCCTTGATATAGAAGGTGAAGGTATAGATATTCTCTATAGTCAATATATAGAATATGCCCCACCATTTGTTCCGCTTACTCTTGTGATGCAACATCACAACTCGGGAATACCGTATTAATTTGAAGCGTAACTTGGATTTTCGAATCGAACCAAAAAAGGTATCTTGCACAACTAGGCCCCATGTGGGACCTGTGTACCAAATTTCCGAAAGATCCATGAATTATTTCCTGAGTATTCACGATAACAATGTTTCAAGGGGAAATTCAAGATGGCCACCTGGCGGCCATATTGGATTTTCGAATCGGACCAAAAAAGGTATCTTGCACAACTGGACCACAAGGGGAACCTGTGTACCAAATTTCAGAAAGATCCATGCAGTACTTCATGAGAAATCACGATAAAAAAGTTTCATGGGGAAATCCAAAATGGCCACCAGGTGGCCATATTACATTTTCGAATCGAACCGAAAAAGGTATCCTGCACAACTAGACCCCAAGGGGAATCTGTGTACCAAATTTGTCAAAGATCCATGCAGTAGTTCCTGAGAATTCACGATAACAAAATTGCATGGGGAAATTCAAAATGGCCACCTGGTGGCCATATTGGATTTTCGAATCGGACCGAAAAAGGTATCTTGCACAAGTAGACCCCAGGGAAAACCTTTGTACCAAATTTGAGAAAGATCCATGAAGTACTTCCTGAGAAATAACGATAACAAAGTTACATGGGGAAATCCAAGATGGCTGCCTGGTGGCCATATTGGATTTTCGATTCGTACCTGAAAGGGTATCTTGCACAACTGGACCCCAAGGGGAACCTGTGTACCAAATTTGAGAAAGATCCATGCAGTAGTTCCTGAGAATTTGCGATAACAAGGTTTCATGGGGAAATCCAAGATGGCCGCCTGGTGGCCATATTGGATTTTCGAATCGGACCGAAAAGATATCTTGCACAACTAGACCCCAAGGGGAACCTGTGTACCAAATTTGAGAAAGATCCTTGCAGTAGTTCCTGAGAAATCACGATAACAAAGTTACATGGGGAAATCCAAGATGGCTGCCTGGTGGCCATATTGGATTTTCAATTCGTACCTCAAAAGGTATCTTGCACAAACTAGACCCAAAGGGGAACCTTTGTACCAAATTTGAGAAAGATCCATGCAGTAGTTCCTGATAAATCGCGATAACAAGGTTTCATGGGGAAATCCAAGATGGCCGCCTGGTGGCCATATTGGATTTTCGAATCGTACCTGAAAAGGTATCTTGCACAACTAGACCCCAAGGGGAACCTGTGTACCAAATTTGAGAAAGATCCATGCAGTAGTTCCTGAAAAATCGCGATACGGTTTCATGGGGAAATCCAGTGTGGCCGCCTGGTGGCCATATTGGATTTTCGAATCGGACCGAAAAAGGTATCTTGCACAACTAGACCCTAAGGGGAACCTGTGTATCAAATTTGAGAAAGATCCATGAAGTACTTCCTGAGAAATCACGATAAAGTTTCATGGTGAAATCCAAGATGGCTGCCTGGTGGCCATATTGGATTTTCGAATCGGACCAAAAAAGGTATCTTGCACAACTAGACCCCAAGGGGAACAAGTGTACCAAATTTGAGAAAGATCCATGCAGTACTTTCTGAGAAATCGCGATAACAAGGTTTCATGGGGAAATCCAAGATGGCCGCCTGGTGGCCATATTGGATTTTCGAATCGGACCAAAAAAGGTATCTTGCACAACTAGACCCCAAGGGGAACCTGTGTACCAAATTTGAGAAAGATCCATGCAGTATAGTTCCTGAAAAATCGTGATAACAAGGTTTCATGGGGAAATCCAAGATGGCCGCCTGGTGGCCATATTGGATTTTCGAATCGGACCGAAAAAGGTATCTTGCACATCTAGACCCCAAGGGGAACCTGTGTATCAAATTTCAGAAAGATCCATGAAGTACTTCCTGAGAAATCACGATAACAAAGTTACATGGGGAAATCCAAGATGGCTGCCTGGTGGCCATATTGGATTTTCGATTCGTACCTGAAAGGGTATCTTGCACAACTGGACCCCAAGGGGAACCTGTGTACCAAATTTGAGAGAGATCCATGCAGTAGTTCCTGATAAATCGTGATAAGGTTTCATGGGGAAATCCAAGATGGCCGCCTGGTGGCCATATTGGATTTTCGAATCGGACCGAAAAAGGTATCTTGCACAACTAGACCCCAGGGGAAACCTGTGTACCAAATCTGAGAAAGATCCATGAAGTACTTCCTGAGAAATCACGATAAAGTTTCATGGGGAAATCCAAGACGGCTACCTGGTGGCCATATTGGATTTTCGAATCGGACCAGAAAAGATATGTTGCACAACTAGACCCCTAGGGGAACCTGTGTGTCAAATTTGAGAAAGATCCATGAAGTAGTTCCTGAGAATTTGCGATAACAAAGTTTCATGGGGAAATCCAAGATGGCCACCTGGTGGCCATATTGGATTTTCGAATCGGACCGAAAAGATATCTTGCACAACTAGACCCCAAGGGGAACCTGTGTACCAAATTTGAGAAAGATCCTTGCAGTAGTTCCTGAGAAATCACGATAACAAAGTTACATGGGGAAATCCAAGATGGCTGCCTGGTGGACATATTGGATTTTCGATTCGTACCTCAAAAGGTATCTTGCACAACTAGACCCCAAGGGGAACCTGTGTACCAAATTTGAGAAAGATCCATGCAGTAGTTTCTGATAAATCGCGATAACAAGGTTTCATGGGGACATCCAAGATGGCCGCCTGGTGGCCATATTGGATTTTCGAATCGTACCTGAAAAGGTATCTTGCACAACTAGACCCCAAGGGGAACCTGTGTACCAAATTTGAGAAAGATCCATGCAGTAGTTCCTGAAAAATCGCGATAACAAGGTTTCATGGGGAAATCCAGTATGGCCGCCTGGTGGCCATATTGGATTTTCGAATCGGACCAAAAAAGGTATCTTGCACAACTAGATCCTAAGGGGAACCTGTGTATCAAATTTGAGAAAGATCCATGAAGTACTCCCTGAGAAATCACGATAAAGTTTCATGGTGAAATCCAAGATGGCTGCCTGGTGGCCATATTGGATTTTCGAATCGGACCGAAAAAGGTATCTTGCACAACTAGACCCCAAGGGGAACCAGTGTACCAAATTTGAGAAAGATCCATGCAGTACTTTCTGAGAAATCGCGATAACAAGGTTTCATGGGGAAATCCAAGATGGCCGCCTGGTGGCCATATTGGATTTTCGAATCGGACCAAAAAAGGTATCTTGCACAACTAGACCCCAAGGGGAACCTGTGTACCAAATTTGAGAAAGACCCATGCAGTAGTTCCTGAGGAATCGCGATAACAAGGTTTCATGGGGGAAATCCAAGATGGCTGCCTGGTGGCCATATTGGATTTTCGAATCGGACCAGAAAAGGTATCTTGCACAACTAGACCCCAAGGGGAACCTGTGTATCAAATTTGAGAAAGATCCATGAAGTACTTCCTGAGAAATCACGATAACAAAGTTACATGGGGAAATCCAAGATGGCTGCCTGGTGGCCATATTGGATTTTCGATTCGTACCTGAAAGGGTATCTTGCACAACTGGACCCCAAGGGGAACCTGTGTACCAAATTTGAGAGAGATCCATGCAGTAGTTCCTGATAAATCGTGATAAGGTTTCATGGGGAAATCCAAGATGGCCGCCTGGTGGCCATATTGGATTTTCGAATCGGATCAAAAAGATATCTTGCACAACTAGACCCCAAGGGGAACCTGTGTACCAAATTTGAGAAAGATCCTTGCAGTAGTTCCTGAGAAATCACGATAAAGTTACATAGGGAAATCCCAGATGGCTGCCTGGTGGCCATATTGGATTTTCGATTCGTAACTCAAAAGGTATCTTGCACAACTAGACCCCAAGGGGAACCTGTGTACCAAATTTGAGAAAGATCCATGCAGTAGTTCCTGATAAATCGCGATAACAAGGTTTCATGGGGAAATCCAAGATGGCCACCTGGTGGCCATATTGGATTTTCGAATCGTACCTGAAAAGGTATCTTGCACAACTAGGCCCCAAGGGGAACCTGTGTACCAAATTTGAGAAAGATCCATGCAGTAGTTCCTGAAAAATCGCGATAACAAGGTTTCATGGGGAAATCCAAGATGGCCGCCTGGTGGCCATATTGGATTTTCGAATCGGACCGAAAAAGGTATCTTGCACAACTAGACCCCAGGGGAAACCTGTGTACCAAATCTGAGAAAGATCCATGAAGTACTTCCTGAGAAATCACGATAAAGTTTCATGGGGAAATCCAAGATGGCTACCTGGTGGCCATATTGGATTTTCGAATCGGACCAAAAAAGGTATCTTGCACAACCAGACCCCAAGGGGAACCTGTGTACCAAATTTGAGAAAGATCCATGCAGTAGTTCCTGAGAAATCGCGATAACAAGGTTTCATGGGGAAATCCAAGATGGCTGCCTGGTGGCCATATTGGATTTTCGAATCGGACCAAAAAGGTATCTTGCACAACTAGACCCCAAGGGGAACCTGTGTACCAAATTTGAGAAAGATCCATAAAGTAGTTCCTGAGAAATCGCGATAACAAGAATTGTTTACGGACGGACGGACGGACGACGGACGAAAAGTGATTTGAACAGCCCACCATCTGGTGATGCTGGGCTAATAAATGTACAACATCTAAACTTACACTACACCAATTGCATGATAAAGTTTGCAAGTATCTGGTGAAATGTGTGCACTGGATCATGTTGTTATGAGTTAACTGTCACCATCAAACTAACTTGGAAATTGGTCGTCACCATCAGACATTGATATTGATCATCCACATTAGATTTGGACATTGACCATCATCTCGAGAATTGGACATTGACCTTCACCACCAGGCTTGGACACTGGCCATCACCATTAGACTTGGACATCGACCATCACCATTACATTTTGAAATTGACCATCCACATTATACTTGGACATTGTCACCACCAGACATGGACATTGACCATCACCACCAGGCTTGAACATTGATGGTCACCATCAGACTTGGACATTGACCATCCACATCAGACTTAAATACGAAGCTGCGCATCTGAAAACCCCTCGGCTCTGGGTACATTCATCATTTATTCAATTTGAACCAAGATGTCAGGAACACCGAGCAGTCAAGTCACAAATATATAGATTATTAAAAATTTTGCAATTAGAAATGACCCCTAAAGTTTCCATCCAATCAGAGAAACCGGGATTCATTACATAAGTTTCTTGATGCATCAATGATGTATACCAAATTTTACACTGAGCATTTGAACGGTATCAGAGATAGAGATCATTAATGATTTCGCATAAATTAAAGATGGCCGCTCATCCTTCCCGCCACTCAGAGAAACCGATGTGGTTATTCATTGAAAGTCTCTTGATACATTGATGCTGTATACCAAGTTTCGTATAGAACACTGAAATGGTATCAGAGATATATACATCATTAAAGATTTTGCATGAATTAAAGATGGCCAAGGTTTCCGCCAAATCAGAGAAACCAGAACTGTCATTTGTCATAAGTCTCTTGATGCATCGATGATGTATACCAAATTATACATCGAGCACATGAACGGTATCAGAGAACAAGATCATTAATGATTTTGCATAAATTAAAGATGGCCACCCATTCTTCCCCCACTCAGAGGAACTGATGTGGTTATTCATTGCAAGTGTCTTGATACATCGATGCTGCATACCAAGTTTGGTATGGAACACTTAAATGGTATCAGAGATATATATCATTAATGTTTTTGCATTAAAGATGGCCACCATGGTTTTCGGTCAATCAGGTCCCGATTTAAAGTATCTGGATGTATCGAGAATGTATACCAACTTTCATATAAAATAATTGAATGGTAACAGAGATATGTATCATTATCGATTTCGCATAAATTAAAGATGGCCTCCAGGATTTCCAGCTAATCAGAAAAGCTGGTTTGGTAATTCATTGAAAGTTGCTTGATGTATCGATGATGTATACCAACTTTCGTATTGAACAGTTGAATGGTTTCCGAGATATGGATCATTATCCATTTTGCATAAAATTAAGGATGGCCGCCAAGGTTTACACTCAATCAGGTCCCAATTCAATAGGCTTCTGGTCCTTGACTAGGTAAATAAGCATACCAAATTTGGAATTCTTCAGTGGAACCGTTTTCCGGCTATCTCGCTCACGTACGGACGTACGTACGGACAGACGGACGTACAAGACGACGACAATACTCCATGGCCAAAATTGGCCGAGGGGTAAAAATTGACCATCACCATCAGTATACCAGACTTGGACATGTCCGTCACCATTAAGACTATCACCCCCAAACTTGGACCATTCCACCATATTGGTACGGTAAAAGGGCTTTTCCAAAAATTATGCCCCTGAGATCAAAATACACACCACCTTTCTTGAATTCCACATTCTAAAGTACCAAAAATGAATAAAACAGAATTTAATCTAAACATTTTGTGGGGAAACTCATCCTTAAGCGAGGGGGGTGGATATAATTTCTGAAAAAGCCCTTGTATCAATATGGTGGCTCAGATGTTCACATTTTTGCCTGGAATTTTCTCGGCTGTATTTGGAATGCAAGTAAGTGTTTCTGGTTGCTATTTTTGGTGTATTGCGAACCTGGATTGACCATACATTATGACAGTGGAACTTAGGGATGTGTGGATGTTACTTTCTGACGTTTTATTTTCGTCAGTGAATCACCTTGGATCATACAGCATGACTCTGATAATAAAATCAGAGTCAAGTTACATGTACTTGACTAATCTTTAGCATGCCTACATAGATTTAAGGGTCTCCAGATAAAACTATGGGATTACATGTAGTCATGGTAGTTGATTATACATGACTGCCAATGGTACATGCACCAGTACATGTCGTAGTAATTGATGGCGAAAATGACAAAGTCCTAAACCTCATAAATTTGACAACAATTTATATTTCATCTAACAAATACCAAATGCACATCTTCAAATCATGTTTAACAAGCCTGCAAAGTCTCAGTAACATCCAGTCAAAACTCTTGCACTACATGTAGTTGATTATACAATCATGTGACAATTCAGGTGTGACAGATAGACGGATAGACAGACACACCTGTAAACATTTAAACCATCTGGGGCTCTGGGCTAGGAAGTCAGAATTATGTGCATCACTGGAGCTGGTGAGGGGTATGAAGATCAGGCTGTCTGGGCATGCAGGTATCTGGTGTGAATATCTGGCCACTCATAACAGTACATGTACAACATTGCATTGTGTGTTATTGAAGATGAAGGTCATCTAAGGTGAAATCTCAGCCTGTATTTTATTTCTGGCTAAGAATATCTGGCATCCAGCTGTGTTCAGTACTACTTTGACATCAAATATTTAGGGCAACATACATTTACACACTGGCTCTGTTGTCTCTCACAACACGTTTACATGTACATGTACAGGTACACAGGTTCTCAAGTAGAGATATCCGGTGTTCAAATAACTTATCACTCCGGTTAATTAGTCAACTTGAATACCTGGTATTGCTACTTGAACACCTATATGTGTACCAGGTTATAGGCATATTATGTTTGAACAGAAACACATGTATTAGGAATATCAATTTACAGTAAACATGGTAAATGAGTTTAACAATGCAGATGAATGACATATTTATAAACATCGAGCCAATTGAGATCGAGACCTGCCATCCCCATCAGAATATATGCTTGTAAAACTTTTATATATAAGTTACAACATGTACAAGGCAGATCTGCGAATTAGGCCACTTTAGTGATGGAATGAGTGATGAAGGTGCATTAGGGGACTGTTACCAGCAAGTTCTGAGCTGACCTACTGATGATGAAAGTCACTGGTGATTCTGCCTTGGGCAGTGCCCATCTTAATATAGACAGAATTTCAACTTGGGCGGATTTCCAAGAGTTCAGTTCGCGTCGGAGTCTTAATGCCTACCATAATGTACTTCGTAGGTCCTGTGACATTAGTCACACTGCCATGTTTCAGTCATATCAAGACATTTGGTTTGTATTCCTCTTCACACCCAGAAACCACATGGGTAGGATCTTATTCCTAGTTTAAACACCCGGGACCCCACACCCCACGGGTGTGGTACTATTCCTTCTCCAGTTAGTCGCCTCTATGACAAGTTCTCCGAGGAGCTGAGGCCTATTCTTACCATGACCCGAAGTGTGCACAATGACACCCCAGGTCCATCCCCAGGGATACAAAATTCCAATTCAGTGATGCTTAATGCCCTGTTTATCACTTTTTTTTTAAACTGGGCAATTCTGATGGACTCTCAATCTTGTTCATTGATTGCGACACTTCAACATGTACGAGGTTTGTCAAGATTTTTGCATCATCCATATTTGTTTTATACAGAATTTGATATGTTGAAAATCATAAATATTTTTTAGAGATTACTCTTCATTAAAATGGAGATTTTGTGTACTGGTCCATAAAAATAGTTGAAAATTTTATTTATAATCACCAGTTATTAATCAGTTTATCAGTTAATATTTCATGAACTAATATGTCTGAATTTTCAGCTTACAGGGACGTGATTATTTCGAACTATATTGACAAAGAGAAAATGCGAGTGAGTTAGTAGTAGGGTTTAACGTCGTTTTCAACCTTGTTTCAGTCATATCACAACGGTGCCTACATGTGCCAGAACACAAAAGTGCTCACAGTTCCTATTACCTTGGACACTGATCAGCCCAGCCAGTACAGCACCAGGTCACCCATCCAAGTATTGACCCAGCTTAATGTTGCTTAACTTCGGTGATCTGACGAGAACCGGTGTGTCCAACGCTATAAGCCAAATGCATAGATGTGACCTCTATGATTGTACATCAATTCCTGTCCATCTTAATATCTGTACACCTGCATACATGGCGTACAAACCAGCTGATTCACTAGCTAGAAACAATACCTCACGCGATCTGATAGATACACTGTGTAAGTCAGTTATAGCCTTCAACTTCAGTATTCAAGCTGTATGACACCCATGTCCTTGCAAATTGTGCACCTCGGTATACAATTGTGCACCTCGATATACAAATTTTGTGCACCTCGGTATACAATTGTGCACCTCGGTATACAATTGTGCACCTCGGTATACAATTGTGCATCTCGGTATACAAGTGTGCACCTCGGTATACAAATGTGCACCTCGGTATACAATTGTGCACCTCGGTATACAATTGTGCACCTCAGTATACAAATGTGCACCTCGGTATACAATTGTGCACCTCGGTATACAATTGTGCATCTCAGTATACAAATGTGCACCTTGGTATACAATTGTGCACCTCGGTATACACATGTGCACCTCGGTATACAATTGTGCACCTCAGTATACAATTGTGCACCTCGGTATACAATTGTGCACCTTGGTATACAGTTGTGCACCTCTGTATACAATTGTGCACCTCGGTATACAATTGTGCACCTCAGTATACAATTGTGGACCTCAGTATACAAAAGTGCACCTCAGTATACAATTGTGCACCTCGGTATACAATTGTGCATCTCAGTATAGAATTTGCATAGAGGTGAGTTCATACAGCTTGAATCCTGAAGTCGAAGGTGGTTTAACTATTACATAGAGTATCAGGTGGGTGAAGACCAATGTACGTCTATATACATTAGTACCATTGCTGAGCCACTGCAGCCACTGTAAAGATTAGACTGTACTCCAGAATATACTCAGGTGATCTTGACCCAGTGTTCGAGTAGGCATAAACATGGTAAAGAAGCCATTTGAAACTGATTGGCCAACACCCAAAAACAGATTAAACTTTAGTACTCTGCGCTAAATGTACTCCAGAATCCATTATCCACCTCTTGATGTTTAATATGGTGAATGTGCCACTGCCATCTCAGCCTGCAGGCTTCACATATTTTTAGCATTGAATGTTAAGTCGAGATACGCATGTACGTTTCAATGGGAGACTTTTCACCAATTACATATTGAAGACAATTTATGACCTACTTAAGTTTTGCTGTGCCCAATAGATGCTTGCGGCTTTTGCCCATTGGTGGGCCTAAAGCCATAACAACACCTGACAAGTTTACAGGTATAGCGTTATGTCAGAAAGAGCATAAAGGGGCATGGTTGTTCACAAGGATCAAGATCAAATTTCATTCGCATGTGTTCTTTTACATATCGCGAGATTTGTACATTTATTCAGACCTCTTTTACCCCTCACCTACAACCCCTCAATAGTCTACGCCAAGATGTTTTTATGAGTGTAGGAGAGATGCATACATGTAGCAAAGAGTTCATATGGCATTTGCATACAGTCTTGTAAGATCCACTGATCGAACCATTTGGCTGAATAACGTAAATATCTAGTTCCACAGGCACTTTTTTTAAAGAAAAAAAAAGATGAAGGGGGGGGGGGGAAGGCTTTCTTCAAGTTCAGCCTTTTTCTTTTCTTTTACACAGACCAAATATATCCATCTTTTCTGGCAAACGAATGCAATAGTTTAATACAATTAGCATGAAACCCACAATTTTATTTGAGTTACATGAGGAGTCCGCCTTCATCAATACTATTTCCAACGTACGGCTGTCTAATATGTACATGAACCTCTTCATACATCAGTGTGCAATACAAAATGTGAAGCTGTGATGGTCGTCTTATCTGGTTGTCTCCAGGTTCATGTAATCAGCACATGTACATAAGGTTGTCCATCTATCCATAGACAAGTACATGTCCAGTCCATATCTCGGTTACTATTTCGTGAATAAGTCCGAAACTTACATCAGAGATGTTTAGTACCTTGCCGATTTGCATGTTGATGATTTGATGATTTCCCGAGTTATGGCCCTTTATCATCCATCCAGCAACAATTCCTTGTGTGGTCCTATACCTCAGTTAATATGATGGACAAACATGAAACTGACATTGAAGATGCTTTGGACCTTGCAGATGTGCACTACCAGGTGTTTCAATGATTTTGCTCTTCATCTTGTCCATCAAGAATTTCTTGTCCAGTCCATAACCCGGTGAACTACTATTTGATGGACAATTTTGAAACGTCTATCTAATGTCCATCAACTTCCACATTTCCTGCAAAAACTTACAACTCTGGGTACCATATGCTATGTCTTACTTAAGGTGGCTATCTCGAACTCACTGAGCTCATAGTTATTCTTGAAATATGGTGGCAATAAGCAGTCAGTGACAAATGGACAAATCTGACCCAGTGATCCAGAAAAAATAAGTCAGTCTTCACTGATTTTCGATAGGCTTCTTCTCCAAGTGTAATAAGTACCGGTACTCCTTGGCACGGATGTTCTATGTAAGTTTATGGGAGTGAAAAGTAATCTGAAAATTGACATAGTTTGACTCAGCGACCTTGAAAAATATGGGTCAATCATGCTGATCTTCAATAGGTTTTTGTTCTATGACCACATGAATGTGTGCTGTAAGTTTGGTGCTCATGGGCATACTCATTCCCGACATATGGTGGTAATGAGAAAATGGAGATGGACGAACACATGCATGTACATGATGATGACAATACCTCATGGCCAAAACAGTATGTGGAGAGGTAAAAATTGCTGAGGTGAACTGACTGTCACTGTCACAGCAGTTACCTCAACAATTGCTGAATGCTATTTCTAAATGTAAGGGTTGCAGTGTTATGTAAAATATTGTTTGATTGAAATAGTCTATTTGAATCATGTTAAAAGAGAAAAAAAAGAGAAATTTGAATCAAGAAAAGCCCGGTCTCTAAAATAACAACAGAATTTTTCTTACTGTACATGTATACAGGAGCTGAAAAGATAAACCATATAGGCCTACATGATACATTATATGAACCACCACCAGGAACAATATACAATACCGTAATGCATGTACACAGAATATGAGAATGATAAGGTCTATAAAATGCCTAATAAAACCTGATGTGATGGTGGCTAATGAACCATGCAATCTCTGATGTGAATTGACCCGTAAACTATAGTATAATTCAGCTTCTCACCCAAAGTCAGATAAATAGACAAACCTGCACCTACCTTTCGTAATGGAAATGTCAACACACTTTAGTAGTCTGAGGATATTCAATTAGCTTTTTCTTTCTTTGGATATTTCTTTGATTTAGTCTGAATGACGAGTCCTGGGGGACAACTGAAAAGACGAGAAAAATTTCATGTATGCAAACTTGTGTACAAATTTGTGAACGATGATTTTTATAAAAGCTCAACAAAAACATTATCATAGATATCAGTTTATAAAATATCACGTAGGGGCTGCATGTCGGACTAAACAAAACCAGACTACTTTAATTTGCCTACCTGTTTGACCTAGATGTACCGGTGCATGTACATGTACATATGAGCTTAAGGTTCAGACAAACAAGTTCAGTCAGACATGTGAAATACATGTACAATTTCTTCCATTTCTCGATGTGGTCCCTGTGCAGTCAGATGGTCAGTACAAACAATGAAACAGAAGATTTGCTGTCTGCTACATGTAGGATCATCAATGGACTGTTTATTAAACTTCAGATACCATGATCTGGAGTAGATGATGCAACATGTGGATGATGCAATCCACCTTCAGCCAGCCAGTTTCCATTTAACCAATCCCCAGCATACTTTTCGACATCCCCTGCAGGACGTTTGGAAAATATCCAGCGGGATATTTATTTGGTCACCTAATTCAGATGAACAGCTACACGTGAATGAGTGGGTGATTCTTTTACAAACGTGAATGACTGAAAATCGGGGGTGATTGAATTATTACAACTTCCGATCCTATTTTCCTCCAAAAATCGTGGGTGATCAATTTTCGATAGGGTGATCGATTTATTAGAGGAATTACCATACATGTAGGTTAGATTCTCTAGATATTATGCACAAATGGTCTGAAAGAGATATACATGTAGGACAATTGGTCCTTAATTCCCACTTAAAATCCTCAGAATGAATGGATTTGGCCATATCTCCCTATCGTTGGCACCCATCTCCGGAACAACAAAAAATTGAGAGCTGAAACTCAGTGACTTTTTAGATTATCATATTGGAGTCATTTTGAGCCTATTTGAATGACCCTCCGAGCAGAGGATAATGGGTAAATTCAAAATGGCGGCCATGTGAGGTACCAGAAAAGTGATATTTTCCTTCATTTTTTTTGCTCTTCTGCATGGAAAAGTAAAACATATTTATTTTTATTTCATGAGATTACTATTTACATGTACCAATTTATCATGCAGTTTTTTCGAGGAAAAACAAAAAAATAAAAAATAAAAAAATTCTGACCGAAAAATCATCCAAAAATGCTCTTTTTGAAAATTACAGCACTGTGACGTTATTCTTGTAGAGCTTGACCCAAAGATATAGTATGGCAAGTTTTAGCCCTCTAGCCTGTGCGATAGTAAAAATATATAGAGGGGGGAGGGGCCCTCGCCCAGGTCAGATAGGGTTAAGGGCACCGAGGTCTGGCTGGCATGAAATTACTTCGCGATCAGCAGTGTGGTCATCAAGGCCAGTAGGTACATGTAGCATGGTTAAATTCGAGGCCTGAGTAATTCGCATAGCAGCTTGAGGAATGCCCTTCAGGGGATGCCAAATAGCATGCAGACTTCTGCCATGTCTGCGAGCATCTGCTGATCATGGCCTGTAGTGGCTGTACATACATGTACATGTATTTCCATCATGAATGTCATTGCAGATACATACATACTAGGCTGTTCATGAATGAAATCTGTTAAAAATATCTGGGCACTTTTTTAACTGTTTCTTTAAGAAAACAAAGTTAGATCTATGTGTCAAACTTTGATGTTTGAACAGAGAAATTCAGTATTTTCTCCAGGAATGTACATGCAGGGCTAAAACTTTACCAAATATAATGCAGGGTAATATCAATATGTTGAGCTGATAAGTCCCTAAACTGGATTGTCTGGCAAATTTTTACCTTTGGCATCACTATGAGGTCATTTCCTAGGCTAATGAGAGTCCTGTACTGTGCTGTCCAATATACATGTAGGGAAATAAAATAATAAACCCGAGGGGGCCGCCCGCATCCAACCCCCTAACTCACGACAATTCCTTCAGAACTGCTTACCTCAAGATCCATTCAAATTTGATAACAATCAGCAATTGTAACGTTGTTGTTGCTGTAACAACTTGGTGTCACAGTTCCAATAACTTGAAAATAACGCAAGCTGAAACTGAATTTATAATTTACGTATAATTCATTCTACCCTGATGCGATAAATACATGATGCAACTCAAGGAATATTTGAATAGACCATTTATTACATTGTAAACATTTTGGTTGGGATTTTTTTCAAAATTCCAATTCTGTAACATTTAGGTGCTACATGTATCAAGAATGCCCTGTTTGTCATTAACGATGTGTACATGATGTATGAGTCAGTTCATGTATTTATTTTACTGAACTCATTACATTGAAAATGATTTCAAATAGACAGATGACCACTAGTCTAGAGAGCGCTCATTTATACATGTATCTTGCTGTGAAACACATAATTTACAGGTTTCTGCTCACCCTAAATTATATGCATCTCAAGTTTCAGCTTTCTGTGATATGTTATTTCCAAGTTTAATATTGAAACTGTATCAACAACAGTGACCAATCTGTTACACCATCTCCCCCCAATTGTTGCCATGTGAAATTTTAGAACTGTATGTCCTGTTGGTGATTTCCTGAATTTAACACTGATATCAAGTGTATTAAAATCCATGGTGTTTTGTACTACATGTATTTCAGCCAACTTTTCTTGCCATCATTTTTAAAAGGAATTTTAAAAAAAAGAAGATTTGTTATTCTGGTTTCACGACCATCCCAGATTAATCATGGGAGAAGATGTAGGCTATATACATATATGTTTGGAAATTTGCCACATGATGCACAAATACCAACAAGAACAGAAGACCTGTAGTTTTCATCACAGATGTTTCACCATGTTCACTGACTATTTGTTGAACATGTAAAATACTGGTAACTTGATCAATTATCTGTCAGAACTTTATTATGAGAAAAATAGTAAAAAAAGGTTTTTTGGTCTAATCTGAAGCTTAATAATTCCACGTGACAATACAACAGAGATAACGTACAAAGAATGGACACCATGAGGCTCAGTGAGTGAGTGCTTGTTTGACAATAATGTGAACAGACATGACAGAGGAGTTCAGTTTCATTCTGAAGTTCATGTGATTGAGGTGCGGGAGGGTATCTCATGTAGGCATGCATGGTAGGTGTGCATGTATTTAGGACAGATGGCAGCTTGGATAAAAATCAGACAATATTGGAACATTTTGATCTCCGGGATAGTCTAGTAACAGCTGACCAAAATCAGTCGTTATCATTGTGTCTCGTCTGTTGTAATATTGATTGTGTTCATACTGTACACATACAGCACTCCTCAGTTCAGATGTCAATCTATTTTATTGAAGTTTGAATATGTTACAATATTGTGAATAGGCTAAATTCCAAAAACAGAAATGTGTGGGTTATTTAGTTGCTCACAGGTCAAACATTCTGCCTCTGAATACCCAGGATGTTTGTCCATATGACTCCACAGACACATAACTGCATACATGTATATTCTAAAAACATCATGAGAACCAAGAGTGATTCCTGTGAGAATTTGTATCTCAGTCAGGCTTTTATTGTAGCTGTTCATGTGGACATGTTGACTGGCATGCCCACATGACCCCTAGCAGCGGCTTGAGTCGTATTAGATACAAATATTTCAGAGTGATGATGTAATAGCCCTATCATGTCATCCGTTGGAAAATGACGAACTATGTGACCGCCACTGTAAACAAACAGCTCAAGCGAGAGAGTATTTATTGAATGCAAACTGTTCGTATTCAGAAAAAAACCCTGACAAGAAGTCATTTGATCACCCCACAGACAAATACACTGACTGCATATTTCTAAAAACATTGATCACAGGAACCAGAAGTAATTCCTGAGATGATTTGTATCCCAGCCACGCTAATATACATATACATATAGTAGATGTTCATACATGCACTTTATATTGACTAACATGACCACACGGCCCCAAGCCCCAGCTTGTTGAGTGGTATTAGATACAAATATTTCAGAGTGATGATTTAGTCCTATCGCATGTCAAATGTGTTATAATATAAGCAGGAAGGTGGTGATCAATGCATTATAGAAGTCTAATATAACATTCATTCTACCTCTAGTTCATTTGCTCAGTGGTACAAGTCAATTTAGAGATCATACCCATGCAAAATTACCCGAAAACGCAAAGATTCAGGGCGTGAAAATTTCTCAGGCCATACAACAAAATATTATACTTCAAGTTAACTGAAAAATTCTTTTATAAGCAATATTTCATTTTGGCACTCCAAACTGCATCTGATGGGGGCCAAAATCTCACTATTTAAAGTGTGCCAGGTTTTTCTCTATTGTGATAATGTCCACATATTTCTGCTGAATTAGTATTACAAAAAGTATCCATAGTTGGTGATGAAATGGATTGCATGTCATTTTCCTTGTCAACATATGGCTAAAGTAGACAAATTAGAGCTTTGCATTTGAAAGCACACTGTATGACATGTATGATGTGCGCACCTTAACCACAAAACTGCAGTGTGCCATCAAATGCATCATATGTCGTTGAACCACAAGATTGTGTTTCTCATGTACATGTTACTTAATAAATCCCCATAATTAAGCTTATTATAGTTATATAAAATCTCACATTTAAGGCATAAACTGAATCAAAACAAAGAAATATTGCACCAAAATTTGTACATGTAGAACAATTGAATGTCAGCGAGTTTTTCTACAAAATCTACATAACTGACATGGATCATGACTTTGTGTCCATTTCTGGTCACTATTTCAAGACCTCCGTATGAAGAACAATATACTTTCCGACTTTCTCTCATGGAATAAGACCTGCTGGGTTCCGTGGAAGATATTAATTCTTCCTAGATACCTTGTATTGATGTCCAAGTTCACAGTGGAACTTCAAAAATTGTCAACACAAAATATCAGGGCTTCGTGTTTAGAATTAGTGCGCGAGCTGAAAA
The DNA here is from genome assembly GCA_036873755.1 of Hanleya hanleyi. Classification (NCBI taxonomy): domain Eukaryota; kingdom Metazoa; phylum Mollusca; class Polyplacophora; order Lepidopleurida; family Hanleyidae; genus Hanleya; species Hanleya hanleyi. The sequence continues at coordinate 44,188 of JAVTVY010018516.1, forward strand.
TAGGTCACGTCAAAATATTTGGTAGAGGGTATTTGAAAGTCAGGCGAGTGGTTGCAATATAATACAATATAAAATTATGACCGTTTACATGAGCTAAAAATCACTCTCGTGACATGAATTTACGCGAGTATTCGCGTGCAGGTGAGCTATAACTCACGGCAAACACGAAGCCCTGAAACATAAGACTCAAGTTAGTAAGTGAATATGATTGAATGTTGCTTTCAACACTACCACAGTCATATCATGAAGTTTAGTCCTCTTCACACCCGGAAACCACACAGGTGGGCTCCTATTCCTTGTAACCCCTGGGACCCCATGGGTGGGGTCCTGTTTAGCTAAGATTCATAGCATCTCCCTTCCCTCACCGCTATGCCGACGACAAATACATTTCCCTGGTGGTAACTTGAACATCTCCATGGTGCACATATTATTACCTTTGCGCTCTATTGGACCTTCATTAACTTGAGAAAAAGGGCCGCCATGAATAAAAATACCATAATCGATGTTGTGATCATCATCCCCTGTATACACGGGGTCTATTATGACGGAAATGCCCATCTTCTTGACCCTCGATTTCAGGTGATTTTGAGGCTCCATAGGGATAATTTTAACGTCTGTAATTAATTTTTGACCGACGAATGGCCATTTAGTCTGCCATTTCTGTATTTTTATTCATGGCGGTCCATTTTCTCAAGTTAATAGGGCGCAAAGGTAATAATAAGTGCGCCATGGAGATGTTCGAGTTACCACCAGGGAAATGTATTTGTCGTCGGCATAGCGGTGAGGAAAGGGAGACGCTATGAATCTTAGCTAGGTCCTGTTCCTTTTCACATCCGGGAATCCCACAGGTGCCCCAGTTAGTCATCGCTCCCAGGTATTACAAGCTTTCTTATGGGTGCAGGTCATTTCGTCCCCAAACCAACCCGTCCCCAACTTCAGTCAATTCGGTTCCAGCCTTGAGTCAATTCATCCCCAAATGAAAATCCGATTTTACGAACAAATTTAACAAAGAACTTTACATATCTGCTATGCTCTAGTATCGAATATTGATTGAAATTGTATATGGGCTGCTTCTCATACGGATTTCTCGGCCCATCAACTCAATGATCTATTTAATTTCATGGTACATTTCTTAGTTCATTCAAGATCTTTGTAAGCGCTATACTTTAGAATAAATAAACAAAGTCAGAGCATTGAAAAATCTTATTACCAGCAATTATTTTTGCTTTTTCTTTATGAAATATTTTTCTGTTATATTCTGGAATGTCTGGACATGTCCTGCAAAAGGTTGACATAATCTTAACATCTCGAGTCCATGCCTTTATATAACGTGTTTGACAGCAAGATTGCGTTTTATCGACACAGAGATTGGAAAAATTGATCACCCCACAGACAACGGCTGTGACTTTGCTGTCGATTAGTCCGAGCTTCTTCAGCCAGACGACGGATAATTTCTGACAGAATGTCTGGCTGGACAATCTGTCAGAAATTATCCGTCGTGTGGCTGAAAGGATACCAATGCGCGGAGAAGTGAGGACTGTCGATCAACTTCAACTTGTCAAAAGGTCAACGTGTGTCCAGTTTCCATCACAAAACACATCCTAAAATTTGACAGAACAAACAACTGATAAATCAGGTAATTATGAAACAAGTTACAATACAATGACTTACGTGTTACGAATTGAATACAAATCCAATCAAACAGGTATTACAACAGCTTGTTTTTCACAAAAGCCGAAGTTGAAACAGTTTTACAAACGCGAAAGACTCGACCGGCGATGTTAGATCCTCACACGTGTTGGAGGGTTCCCGAAGATTGTAGTCAGGGGCAGGCAACTCTACATTATCTATGTCAGTATTTCCATTTATGAAAGTTATCTCCCTTCGTGCATAATTCAAAGGGAGATAACTTTCATGAATTCAAATTCGAGGAACATTGTATTGAGTTGCTTCCCTTAGTTTCTTTAGTCCAAAAGGTAAAATAGCTCTACATTTTCGGATACCTTATTCTTTCTGTTACTGGACATATTATGACGACATTTGAGCGGTTTCCGAACTACATCTAAGCGGGGAAACAAGCGGTCACGCCAACCACAGTCAAGAAGAGAAAGTGTGATAAAATAACAACAAAACATGGTGTTAATAGCGTTATTGACGATGGAGGATCACATTCGCCAGTATAGAACTTATTTACTGGTCGGTTTATTAATAGGCTTCATGGCTGGTGTTTATTTTAGGCCTTTTGTTTGGAAGTTCGATTCCGCGGATCAGGAAGAGCCACATTTTGTCTCGAAAAGCAACATGACCAAACTCCTCAGCCGGACAGATTTCGATATTCCCACTCTCACCAGCAACAATTTTTCAATATCCGTTTTTGTGAAAACCGACGTCATCTTGCATATAACAAACAAAAGATATCTTAGCGTTGCTATTGACTCGGGGATAATAAGAGAACATTTTCACCGGTTTAATTCAAGGTACGGTATAAACCGGGTGAGTTTTCAATTCTACAGTATATTGAAGCCTAAAGTAAAACAATCTAATTTTTGTTGTCCTTTTATTTTTGAAAAGAATAAAAAAAAAATGTTATTATTTATATACATATTTCTTTTTTTGACAGCTGGACAGGTCAGTGGGTATAATCCGTATTTAGGCCATTGTCATTTGATTGGTTGTTTAATATGACCAGCCCTCATCTCAGTTCAGGAAATTGCGGAATACAGAAACGTTTTCAAATTTGGGAACAGTTTCTGAATACGGAAACAGAAAGAGTGCCGAATTCAGCAACGTTCCCGAATTCGGAAACATGCCTATTTGCTTTTCTTTACAAATAAATGCCAGGTAGAATTTCCGAATGCCAAAATGAAATTCCATAGAAAAGGTGCTGCCACCTGTTGGTACAAAAAAATTATATTCAGTCACAAAGACGAATGCCCAATCGCATTTTACGTGAAATAATTGTTGATTTTGGCCTCAAAGTTGTCGAATTCGTAAACATATATTTCACACGTTCCCTAATTCACAATTTCCCAAAGTGATCCATATTTTGAGGGCAGATAATTAAAATAGAGGAGGGATTTACATTTTCATGATACTCATATCCTTCATATTTGTATTACAATTGGTTTGCAATTTAATAATTAATAATAAATAATTATAGCATCTATCATGTGTAAGCTTATTTAAAAAATCAAGGTCATGCAAAACAGTCAAATGACAATGACCTTATTACATGCGATGCAGTATTATTTTACATAAATCACGCTCATGATTACTCACATAGCGACTTTCCTCTGCTTCTAACACTGGTTAATACTCAACATAGCAAGGACTGAACACTGATCACAGGTATGCATCAAAATATAAAATATATTACATTTATAATTTGTATCCTTTACAGGAACAGCCCCATCTGGCAACCCATACAATATGTCATAAACACAGACTTAGTATAACAAAAACTAAATAAGAGTATATCAAAAAGCAACCTTCATGTACAAAGTCGCGAATCAGCAATGTTCCTCATACCTTGATGTTCTATTTAAATAAATGAAGTTACAAGAAGAAACCGCAGGTCAATTGCGAATAATGTCAAATTGTACCTACTTCGACCCAAAACATGCTATATGATGCAAAGCTTGAGCTATTTTGGAGCAAAGCTGTGGAACTCTCTAGACCAAAATATTACAGCATCTTCCTCCTTTGGGATATTCAAGTCCAGAATGATGTCTTTAATCAGCATGCAGTACATTATCCTCTTGTTAAGATTTGTTTTATATGTGTGTAATTATGATAGTTTATTTCTTTGCAATTGTCTCGTTGTTAGAGGGCCTCAGGGAAGAACAGTTTTTCAAACTGACCGAGTATTTTTGTAAACCCTCAGAAAATAAAGTTATATATCAATACAACGTGACAACAGTTTTGGACAAATGCTACAAACTTAAATCAGTGTTAAATGTTGAGTGTCTGAGCTGTTGCACAAAAAAAACATCAAAAAAACAGGGAATGATCAATGATATCCGTCACATCACACAATTTTTCGAAAGCTTTCACCATAGTGAAATATTTATTACATTAGTAAATGCCATTGGCAATTTTAAACTGAAGCTGCTTCAACTTATTATGCAAAGGCAATTTGCAGAGACAATTATAACTACAAACAGCTGGAGTTAACTCCGCTTCTATCAATTTTCTATCAACAAGGAGATTATCAAAATATTCAGAGATAAACCCTTATCATTGGCATCTCCAAAGCAGTCTGCTCTTTCCATATCTTCATAAAACAAGTTGTTCTCCGCTACCCTTTGCATAGATAACCGATACAGCATCTTATAAACATAAGGCAGACTGTGTTTGAAAAGCAAACCTTGAACAAATCATGAACAAATCTAATTACAGCATTAAATATGTTAAACCAGACACCGTTAGTTTTTTCAAGGTTAGAGCATCGGTCTCATAAGCGGTAGGTACTGGGTTCAATCCCAGGCCGGGTCATACCAAAGACTTGAAAAATGGAACTTGTTGCTTCCTTGCTTATGCTCAGCATTAAGAGGATAGAACAAGGACTGGTAAACTAACGTAATATAAAAAGGCAAACACGAGCCAGCTCGTGTATACACAAGAAATTGGTCTGCTGAGAGAAAAATACAGATCACATCGGGCTATTTATACAGATGGTTCTAAAGATGGTGAGAGAGTAGCATGTGCTACTATCTTTAGTTCCAAAACTAAACCTGTGGACTACCAGGTAAAAGTTTGATATTCACTGCAGAAGCAAACGCTATATTGTCGGCTTTGGAAGGTATTGGGTCCAGTGAAAGAAAAAAATATGTCATATTCTCAGATTCACTGTCATGCCTACAAGCGATTAAAAGTGGAACTTCAATTCATCCCGCCATCTTGAATATTCTACAATTATATGACTGTAGATTTGATCAACAGATTGATATTGTGTTTTGTTGGTTGCCTAGTCACGTTGGCATCAAAGGTAATACCGAGGCTGATGATAGAATGGCTAAGACAGCCCTAGATGATGAGCTTGATCCTGTTGGAATCTCATATAGCGATTTCAGACCCTCCTTCTGTACTTACATATAGTGTTTCAATCTTTACGGGATGCCGTGAATAATAACAAACTTTATGAGTTCAAAAAAACTGTAGGCTATACTCATCTGAACGCCAGAAACGTTTCGATCAAGCTATGATCAGGTGATGTAGAATCGGCCATACACTATTAACTCGCGATCACTTACTAAAAAAAAGAGCCAGTCCCAAGGTGTGTTTCATGCCACGAAGATCTCAGTCATGACAGTGAAACATATTCTTATCGACTGTATAGATTTTAAGATTGTAGGAGATTCTTTTTATCAAGCAACTACTTTAGAAGATCTTTTTAGTCGAGTGAAACAAGACTGTATCTTAGGTTATTTGAGAGAAATCGGTTTGTTGCATAATTTTTAATGTGTGTATGTTTTAATGTGTTGGATTACTAAGTTATTACATGTTACTTGAACACATAGAATTTTGTTTGATCATCACTATATAGCTGAAATATTGCTGAACGCGACCTTAAACCCAATTCTCTCTTTCTGGTTCACTCGGTGTCAGTATAATGTGTCTGAGTGGGCCTACGACATGATATTTCAGTGGGACAGCACTATAAAATGGCAGCATTAGATCTGCTCTGTTACAAGTACCGGCAGTCAGTCTTTTGATATTTTCTACCATCTGACAAAAGCAGATTTTTCGGCAGTAGTAAATCCTTTGAAGTTTACTCAGGATGTCTAGACATGCTGCCTTATTTGAACACTGTTTCTGTTTACCATATTGGTCCACATGCTCTTTTTCGTAATTACAAGGGGCATCTTTTTAAAGTTATTTCGCTCAGCTAGCCACCTGGTTGGCTAGCAGATGTAGTTTGAAATTCACATGGGATTTATATAGCGTTGACTCCAGATATAAGGTTCCATGATTTTATATCTGAGTTTACTAAGATTGGCAGTGTTACTTCATTAGCAGTAATTTCCCCTTTAATCTTACAAACTTATCTTTACAGCTCCAAAAGACTTCTGCTACTAGCCAAAGAACTGTTTTCTTCTTATCTGAGAGTTGGTGGGACGGCAGAAGACCAGCTTGTTTTCCAGCAGAATGATCATAATGCAGATGGAGAGAGAAATAATTCTACTCCGTCACCATCCGACAGTCTACAAAACTTCACAATGACAGGTACATGTACAGCTGGTCCAATGATTTTGCAACTGTATTGTGTCTAACTACAAATGTATCGGGCAACAAATGGTTCATAGAAAGGAAGGTTGCAATAGGTGTTACGAAGCGACCATGTTGGAGTAATTCACAGGGGGTGTCATTTGTTTGGACAAACGAAAGATCCCCCCCTCCCCCATCACTTGTGGATTACCTCAACCATCCCAATATGGCAGCTTTCTGACGTTTACTGCAGCCTGTCTGTTGCTTAAAACATGTTTTACCCCACTCAATTTTATAAGAACGGCAATTAAAAGGCTGAATTATTTAATATTCTTTTGCATTAGTCTGGAATGAGACATTTCAATTAATCCAGTTTTTCATTGTTTTTTTTCCAGGTGCTGATTGGGAAAAGATCAACAAGTTTTCATCAGATGTTGGATGGGAGCTGGTGTTTGGTTTGAACCTCTTGTTGAGGAATGGCACTAACTGGGACCCGTCCAATGCTATTTCACTACTGAGATACAGCAATGAGAGAGGATATAAGGTCAACTTGGAACTGGGCAATGGTACATGTCAATTAGAATATAGTGTCAGTGTGTCACATGTAATCCTACGATTTCCTACGCTGTAAAACTTACCTTCACATACCTTATTGCTATCGTGTTCCTACGCGATTGCCCCATTGTAAAACCTTACCACAGAACCAAAAGAAATAGTCCCTGTAATGCCCCAATGCCCATGCGCGAGTACCCAGAATCCTCTCTGTCTGACCACGTCACTTCCTTCTTTCCTCTACAATCGTAGCGGTCAGACGTAGTTCCATTGTGCTCCCGTAAAAGTTTCAAGATCTACATCTGTAATACCACGATATTCCTTACTCGTAACCTTGGATTACCTACGGAGATTTCCTGGGATATTACCTTGAGAGAGAAGAAGGAATATTACCAAATTCCTTTGGATTCGAGACCTACCTGGACTTCAAACAATCGTCAGGGAGTATTGTCGAATCAGAATAAAGATGGCGTCCGTGTTTTGTGTTCTATGTGGACGATCCAAACCCACGACGGATCCGCATTCAGCTTGTCCGCCGTGTAGAGGGATCTGGTGTGATCAATATGCCAAGTGTGCAGAATGCGAGCTATGGGCCGACGATGTATTCCAAAGATATCTTGTCGGTTCATATGCCAGTGAAGTTTTGCCCCCGCCCGGCTTCGATTGTGCCGAGAGCTTGGTCGGCTCTCCGTCTCGCTCACCTGTGAACGAGCCGGACGAGTCTGCCTCTCTTGATATGTCCGTTACGCAGGATATGAGTGTAACTCCATCTAGTAATTTGCCGAATGTAGTCAGTATTTCTCCTCCTCCATGTACAAATTCTGTTTCAGGGGCCAAGATGGCGAACAAAGATGGCGGACGTCCCGTAGGTAAGTTACTGCACGGGACGTCCTTGACCTTGACGGCCAACTTTGATCCGACATCTATGACGTCACTTCCGACTGAGGGTCCCCTGTTTCGGATTGTCAATCCGGAGACTGTGACTTCCGTGGTCAAGGACTCGTCACTTCCGGAGAATCTGTCTTCATCTCGGCGCAGCTCATCTACGTCTATACCAACTACGGAGATGTCAGCTGTTCCAGCGTCCGTAATATCACCTCGCCCAGTGCAGTCTACGGTGATTATTACACCCGTTTCCGGTTTTCCTGCGTCGGGTCATTCCCTACTGAATGTTCCCAGGCTGTCCAGGGCACCTTTACAGCAGCCTTTGTCAGCTCCCCCGCAGCTTGCTCAACCGGACCAGCGTCAACGTGTGCCTGTGTCCAGTTATGACTTCCGGCCAACGGTAGCTCCGAGTTTCTCGGATGCTTATATGCAACCATCGACTTCATACCTTCCGGTATCGTCTTACCTTCCGGTATCATCGTATCACATCGGAACTTCCGCTCCTGTTTCTGCGCATGCTCCGATGTCGGCTATTCCATCCTACTATAGGACTGCCTCTGCGTATGATGTTCCTGCCTATCCATCTGGTTATGGGGTTCCGGGTCATTCATCGATGTATGACACGAGAGTGACGTCATCGATGAACAGACTTCCGGTTACGTCATCGATGTATAGCAGATCGGCTCCCTATGCTGCACCGCCGTACTCTCCGCTTCCTGTACGCAGTGTAGTGTATAGGCCTACTTCATACCCTTCTGTGGCTTCTGTAGTCCGACCTATTGATGTACCACGTCGTGTGTTTCCTACTGCACGTATTCCTACACATCCGACTTCCGGTACATCGGGTGCTCACTTCCGTTCTCCCTCTCCTAGGCCTGTCAGATATGCTATGCCATATCATGCACCTATACCGAGACGACAAGTGAGGGTTGCTCACCCACATCTGCCTAGATACCCAGCTAGGCCGGCGATGTCCCAGTATGCGGCTGCTTCCGGTTCTGCCTTACTTCCCCCTTCTGATAGGCAGTGTCCTCCAGCAACATCTATTCCTGCCAGCCTCTTCGATAGGTTTAATAGATTGTCTGCTGACTTCGCAGCCCTACAGCGTGACATGTTGATGCCTCCTCCACCATCTCCTACACCACTTCCGGTGCCCGAGTGGGCTGGCTATCAACCTCGCCCCGTATCATCAGGGAGGCCGACTTCCGGTTCCCATCCTCAGCTACCACTTGATCTCTCGCAGGCTAGTAGACCTACACCTCCCTCGTTTGTGCCCAGGTTTACCCCTGTGAATCCCGGGACAGTGAATAACGCTGAGACGGAAGCAGAAGAACGGACTTCCTTGTTCGATGCTGATCCGGACCTCGCTGCGTCCAGTTACTCTGATACACTGGCTCGCCTTTATGAGTTGTTTCCGGATATGACTCCTCCGCCAATTGTAGAATCCAGAAGGGTTACTGCGATGTCTGATCTCCGACAAGAGCCGTCACATCGCACGTCACTTCCGCCTTCTAGAGCTGTTTTTGAATGTGCTGAACGCATGCGGGACGCCTTCTCACTTCCTAAGACCCAAGATGAGAGGCAACGACAACAGGAGTCTAGATCTCTTTTTAAGAAATCTACTGGTGTCTTCCCGCTGGAGCGACCCGTGTTCCGGTCGTATTCAGTACACGGCTCACCTTGGCATGATCGAGCAGCAGTCCAGGAACCGGAACTCGATCAGTTTCTTGGAGTTGCTCCGCCGAAGAAAGACATTCCTCTTTCTATTCGTCAGATGTGTCTACTGGAGGACACTTCTAGACAGGAGGTAGCGATTACTTCCCATCTCGATTGGTTTCTTTACGCCATTCGTACGATTCTTAATCGCATACCCCAAACGTCACCGTCCGGTTACGTATCTGTCCCGGTGGATGACGTCAACCTGATGAAGGACTTCCTGACGGCAGCTGCGCGTGCAGACGCGGACTTGATGGCATCCTCAGTCTTCATGTCCGCTATGTTTGTACACTTAAGGCGTCTTGCACTGTTTTCGGCCCTGCCTACGTATACCCCGGCCAGTGTGAGATCGACCTTAAGGGAGCAGTCCCCCGCCTCAGGACTTCTGTTTGCCGGTGTACTACCTGAGCTGCAGAATGAAATGTCCGCTGCCAGGACCACACATTCTTACTTTGGTCCACAACAGAGGAAGCGATCGGCCCCCGAGGCCGCGACGTCGTCTTCCTCGGCCCCGAAGAAAGCTTCATCCGCAAGTTCTTCTTCCGGGGCTGGTGCCAAGAAGGATGGACCCTCCTTTCCGAAATCCGGCGGAGGTTCGAAGGGAGGGGGGAGCGGCCACTCTAAACGTGGTGGCGGAAAAGGGAAGTCCGCCAGAGCTTCCAAGAAATGAGGACACGGGCCATGCAGATGTGCTTTCTGCATGGCGAGACCGCACGTTGCCGCTGTTCCCAATTCCACCAGATCCGGCGCTTCCGGTAGGCGGGAGACTTGTAAGGTTTTGGAGGAATTGGGAGGCAATCCAGGCGGATTCGTGGGTGTTGAACACCCTACGTCATGGGTATCGGCTGGAGTTCGCCACAACTCCCCCGTTGACTACGTCACCCAGGGCGTCTCGAATTCCAGTGCGTCGGGAGCACCTGATGGAGATTCAGAGGTCCGTGGACAAGTTGGTAGTGAAGGGTGCAGCTATAGAACTTCCGCCAAACGATCTGTCCCCGGGCTTTTATTCTCCGGTGTTTCTGGTCCCCAAGAAGAACACCACCGAAATGCGTATGGTTATAAACCTGCGTCGGTTGAACAAGGACTTCTTGGCCCCGCCTCCTCATTTCCGGATGGAGTCGTTCCGGTCTATTCGTTCGGCTCTGTTACAAGGGGATTGGATGACGTCTCTCGACCTCCAAGATGCATATCTGCATGTTCCGATCTACAGGGCTCATCACAAGTATCTGCGCTTCCTGGTTGGCAACCGGAAGTTTCAGTTACGCGTGCTCCCTTTCGGACTATCCACATCCCCTTGGGTCTTCACCAGAATTTTCAACCCGGTGGCGTCATTCCTGCACACGAGAGGTCTCAAGTACCACTTCTACCTCGACGATTCCCTACTACGGAATCAGTGCAGGGAGGAACTCCGCAAGGACACCAATTTCGTTTGGGAGATCCTTGTTGCTCTGGGCTATCTTCCTCACGAGGGCAAATCGGAGTTGACACCATCCCAGTCTCGAGTCTTTCTCGGAGTTTCCTACGACACCCTTTCAGCGTTAGCGAAACCTCCGGAAGACCGCTGGAAGAAAATTCTGACGTCGGTGCCGACGTTCCTGTCAGCATCGCACAGACGTGCTCTCCAGTTCGCTGCAATTATCGGCCTGTTAACATCAACTCAGGATGTAACACCTCGAGGTCGGTTGCAGCTTCGGCCGTTGATGATGCACCTCAACAACCATTGGCCGAAACGGCACCTGAATCCTACTGTCCCTGTGACAGAGGATGTCAAACGTCTCCTACGCTGGTGGCTGCAGCCGGAGAACGTGATGATAGGTGTCACCTTCCTACCCTTTCAGCCGTCCCGTCAACTGTTCACGGACGCATCGATGGAAGGATGGGGAGCACATTTGGGTTCGAGGTCAATATCCGGCTTGTGGAACGACAGCCAGAGGAAGCTACATATCAATGTATTGGAGTTCCAGGCCGTAACCCTGTCCATACAGAGATTGCTTCCAGACCTCAAGAACCAACGCTTGTTAGTAGCAACGGACAACACGACAGTCCTCGCCTACATAAACAAGCAGGGGGGGACTCACTCTCCCCAACTGCTGGATCAAGCACAGAAATTCTTCAGCCTGTGTTGGGACAACGGAATTTCTGTGCGAGCTCGCCACATTCCCGGTCATCTGAACGTCTTAGCCGACGCACTGTCCAGACCGAATCAGATAATAGCGACCGAATGGCAGCTCCACGAAGACATCCTAGCCCAGATGTCTCGGATATGGGAGACGCCGAACGTAGATCTGTTCGCCACCCGTTGGAACCATCTACTGCCGGCCTATGTGTCTCCCGTTCCGGATCCAGCAGCCCTAGCAGTCGACGCCCTGTCTTTGGACTGGTCCGACATGATTGCGTACGCCTACCCGCCGCCAGCAATCTTGTCACAAGTCCTCCGGAAGATCCAAGCACAGCCGTGCGTGGTCTACCTTGTGGCTCCGTGGTGGCCCACTCGCCCTTGGTTTCCAGACCTGATGGATCTTCTCATAGACGTACCTCGTCGGCTGCCGCTTTGGTGGAACCTGCTTCGTCAGCCGAGATCCAGCCTGTATCACTCGAATCCCGGTCTATTTCAACTGACCGCGTTCAAGTGCTCCAGCATCAGCTCGTTGAGGCTGGATTTTCTGTCGAAGCGTCCGAAAGGATGGTCCGGTCCACCAGAGCATCAACGACTGCGGTGTACCAGAACAAGTGGAAGTCCTTCGCTACCTGGTGTTTTGGACGTGGAATTGTTCCAACCTCTGCCACTGTTCACCAGGTAGCAGACTTCCTTTTGCATCTGTTCCATGACAGGCAACTTGTTCCGGCCACGGTCGACGGCTATCGGTCCGCTATCTCCAGGGTACTTCAATTGACCACAGGAGTCAACCCATCACTCGACGTCAACCTTTCTGCCCTTCTTCGTTCCTTTCGGGTGGAGAGGCCTACTCCGACGCCGCAGCTTCCTAAATGGGATTTGGCTCTGGTTCTGAGACGGCTCTCTGAGCCGCCCTTCGAACCCATCGGCACCTGTGAGTTGAAGTTTCTATCTTACAAGACCGTATTTCTGATTGCCTTTGCCTCTGCCGCCCGCGTATCAGAAATCCATGCCTTGGACTTCAGGTCTTTGAGATACAACCCTAAGTGGACCTGGGTGGCGTTATCTACTCTCCCGGATTTTGTTGCGAAGAACCAGTCCCTCTACGACAATCTTCCGAGAGAGTTCGTCATCCCGGCTCTGTCCAACATCCTGTCCGCGGCTGTTGACGATGACAGAGTCTTGTGCCCCGTCAGAGCTCTCTCCTGTTACCTGGCACGTGTGGAGCATATGAGAGCTGGGCGGGTGCGTCTTTTCATCCCGTTTGGACCCTCTTCCAAGCAGGAGATATCTAAAAATACTATATCTTCCTGGCTTGCCAAGACTATTCGTTTTGCGTACACGGACGTACCACCTGAGGTTATCTCCTTGTCCAAGGTCTCCGCCCATGAGGTCAGGGCCATGGCGGCATCCTGGCCTCTATGGACCAATAGATCCGTGTCCGACATAATGAGGGCCTGCTACTGGAGGAGTAATGTTACCTTCGTCTCACACTACCTCCGGGATCTGACGCTCCAACGACGGGACATCTTCTCACTGGGACCCCTGGTGGCTGCCCAGTCAGTTGCGGACCCGTCTATGCACTAGACCTCCTAGTGATTTTACCATTTTTTTAAAATCTGGTAAGTGTCTGCTCTCCCCAAATTTTCAAAAAAAGGGGGGGGGGCGCGAGGTTTTGATCTAGTGCTTGTCAGCCATTCACTAGGCCCGCTTATATGTATATATTAGGGCTGGGTGATGATATCGATGGCCATACCGTCATGTTATATGTCTTTATGGCACTCGATTATCTCGCTGACTCCTGTATTGCCTTGCGGCCTATGCTTGAGAACTTTTCTGTTTGACCACTATTTCCCTCCTCCTGCTATGATATTCTAGCAATAAGGTATGTGAAGGTAAGTTTTACAGCGTAGGAAATATGAAAAATTTGAAAATCAATTTTCCTATTTCTAAGCTAAAACTTACCTTCACATACTGTGATGGCCCTCCCAGCCTCCCCGCTAATGGGTTATTCACACTGCGATTGAATAGGAAAGAAGGAAGTGACGTGGTCAGACAGAGAGGATTCTGGGTACTCGCGCATGGGCATTGGGGCATTACAGGGACTATTTCTTTTGGTTCTGTGGTAAGGTTTTACAATGGGGCAATCGCGTAGGAACACGATAGCAATAAGGTATGTGAAGGTAAGTTTTAGCTTAGAAATAGGAAAATTGATTTTCAAATTTTTCATTTTTCATCAATACAGGAGTGAGTAGTAGTAGGGTTAAACGTCATTTTCAACCTTGTTTCTACCATATCACGATGGTGCTTACATGTGCCAGAACAGATACATTCACACTGATTACTCAAACAACAATGAAACTTTACACAACATTTTGTGAATTTTATTTTCAAATTTTTAAGGAATTGTCTAAAACAGTCAGGGGTCCAACTTACAGAAGTTATACAAAATTATATCCTGGCCAAGTTATGTACTACATATAGCAATAACTGTCACAAGTTATAACTTGTTGTGCCCATTGACGACAAAATGTTTGTGGAAGGAAATGTCACAAAAAAGCTGACTGGAGGGAAGAAAACCTGATCTTTCTAATGCAAACATCGCAAGGTTGCCTCCAGAAGATTGGATTGGGTCATAAATGTTACATCAACATTCCATCCACAGCGTAGATTTGCACAGTAAACAGAAAAAATGAGTGCAGCCCTTCAAAAACGAGTTTGGCCGAAAGTGATACCTCCTATAAACCAACCTTAATGTCTTGGCTTGTCAGAAAAATTATGCATAAATGAGGGAAAATCTGGGATGTCAGAATATACAGGTTTCACTGTACATCTACATGTATCCTGTCTATATTAAGGCTGACAGATAGAATACTTTGGGATATGTGGGAATGTTAATGTATAAAATAAATAGAACTGGGGATGTCTAAGATAACAAAAAATATTACCATGTTAGACAAAGTAGTCATTTTTTGAACTTTTCTTTGCAGAGCCTAATTCGTTCAATCATGTGTTTGGCAAAACAGTGAATCCTGGACAGGGTGGTAAAGATTTTGGCACTCTTCGTAGTTTAATGGGGTCGTACCCGAGTTTCGAGTCGAGCATGCTGATTGGCCCCGATGTGACGGAAATGGTCAAAAACAAAAGCTCTCTGACGGATCAACTTACAATGAAGAGTAGCAAGTATCTTACTGAGTAAGCAGAGGATAATACATGGTTGTTGTATTTGGTTCACATTAACTCTGATAGACATATGACTACTGCATTCCAACATTCATGGTTGTAAATTTGGTTCACATTAACTCTGATAGACATATGGCTACTGTATTCCAACATTCATGGTTGTAAATTTGGTTCACAGTAACTCGGATAGACATATGACTACTGCATTCCAACATTCATGGTTGTAAATTTGGTTCACATTAACTCTGATAGACATATGGCTACTGTATTCCAACATTCATGGTTGTAAATTTGGTTCACAGTAACTCGGATAGACATATGACTACTGCATTCCAACATTCATGGTTGTAAATTTGGTTCACATTAACTCTGATAGACATATGGCTACTGTATTCCAACATTCATGGTTGTAAATTTGGTTCACAGTAACTCGGATAGACATGACTACTGCATTCCAACATTCATGGTTGTAAATTTGGTTCACATTAACTCTGATAGACATATGGCTACTGTATTCCAACATTCATGGTTGTAAATTTGGTTCACAGTAACTCGGATAGACATGACTACTGCATTCCAACATTCATGGTTGTAAATTTGGTTCACATTAACTCTGATAGACATATGGCTACTGTATTCCAACATTCATGGTTGTAAATTTGGTTCACAGTAACTCGGATAGACATGACTACTGCATTCCAACATTCATGGTTGTAAATTTGGTTCACATTAACTCTGATAGACATATGGCTACTGTATTCCAACATTCATGGTTGTAAATTTGGTTCCCAGTAACTCTGACAGACATGGCTACTGCATTCCAACATTCAAGGTTGTAAATTTGGTTCCGCAATTAACTCTGACAGACATATGACTACTGTATTCCAACATTCTTGATTGTAAATTTGGTTCACATTAACTCTGATAGACATGTAAGCTGCTGTATTCAACATTCTTGATTGTAAATTTGGTTCACAGTAACTCTGATAGACATATGGCTACTGTATTCCAACATTCTTGATTGTAAATTTGGTTCTGATAACTCTGATAGACATATGGCTACTGTATCCAACATTCTTGATTGTAAATTTGGTTCACATTAACTCTGATAGATATATGGCTACTGTATTCCAACATTCTTGATTGTAGAATTTGGTTCACAGTAACACTGATAGACATATGGCTACTGTATTCCAACATTCTTGATTGTAAATTTGGTTCACATTAACTCTGATAGATATATGGCTACTGTATTCCAACATTCTTGATTGTAAATTTGGTTCACAGTAACTCTGATAGACATATGGCTACTGTATTCCAACATTCTTGATTGTAAATTTGGTTCACAGTAACTCTGATAGACATGGCTACTGTATTCCAACATTCTTGATTGTAAATTTGGTTCACATTAACTCTGATAGATATATGGCTACTGTATTCCAACATTCTTGATTGTAAATTTGGTTCACATTAACTCTGATAGACATGGCTACTGTATTCCAACATTCTTGATTGTAAATTTGGTTCACAGTAACTCTGATAGACATATGGCTACTGTATTCCAACATTCTTGATTGTAAATTTGGTTCACAGTAACTCTGATAGACATATGGCTACTGTATCCAACATTCTTGATTGTAAATTTGGTTCACATTAACTCTGATAGATATATGGCTACTGTATTCCAACATTCTTGATTGTAAATTTGGTTCACAGTAACACTGATAGACATATGGCTACTGTATTCCAACATTCTTGATTGTAAATTTGGTTCACATTAACTCTGATAGACATATGGCTACTGTATTCCAACATTCTTGATTGTAAATTTGGTTCACAGTAACTCTGATAGACATATGGCTACTGTATTCCAACATTCATGATTGTAAATTTGGTTCACATTAACTCTGATAGATATATGGCTACTGTATTCCAACATTCTTGATTGTAAATTTGGTTCACAGTAACTCTGATAGACATATGGCTACTGTATTCCAACATTCTTGATTGTAAATTTGGTTCACAGTAACTCTGATAGACATATGGCTACTGTATTCCAACATTCATGATTGTAAATTTGGTTCCCAGTAACTCTGATAGACATATGGCTACTGCATTCCAACATTCATGATTGTAAATTTGGTTCACATTAACTCTGATAGACATATGGCTACTGTATTCCAACATTCTTGATTGTAAATTTGGTTCACAGTAACTCTGATAGACATATGGCTACTGTATTCCAACATTCTTGATTGTAAATTTGGTTCACAGTAACTCTGATAGACATATGGCTACTGTATTCCAACATTCTTGATTGTAAATTTGGTTCACATTAACTCTGATAGACATATGGCTACTGTATTCCAACATTCTTGATTGTAAATTTGGTTCACATTAACTCTGATAGACATATGGCTACTGTATTCCAACATTCTTGATTGTAAATTTGGTTCACAGTAACTCTGATAGACATATGGCTACTGTATTCCAACATTCTTGATTGTAAATTTGGTTCACATTAACTCTGATAGATATATGGCTACTGTATTCCAACATTCTTGATTGTAAATTTGGTTCACATTAACTCTGATAGACATATGGCTACTGTATTCCAACATTCTTGATTGTAAATTTGGTTCACAGTAACTCTGATAGACATATGGCTACTGTATTCCAACATTCTTGATTGTAAATTTGGTTCACAGTAACTCTGATAGACATATGGCTACTGTATTCCAACATTCATGATTGTAAATTTGGTTCACATTAACTCTGATAGATATATGGCTACTGTATTCCAACATTCTTGATTGTAAATTTGGTTCACAGTAACTCTGATAGACATATGGCTACTGTATTCCAACATTCTTGATTGTAAATTTGGTTCACAGTAACTCTGATAGACATATGGCTACTGTATTCCAACATTCTTGATTGTAAATTTGGTTCCCAGTAACTCTGATAGACATATGGCTACTGCATTCCAACATTCATGATTGTAAATTTGGTTCACATTAACTCTGATAGACATATGGCTACTGCATTCCAACATTCAAGGTTGTAAATTTGGTTCACATTAACTCCGATAGACATACGGCTACTGTATTCCAACATCTTCTCTTGAAGATAGGTTAGAATAATTCTGAATTCAGGCTCCTCACAAATGTTTGTACACCTGACAAATCTCTTCTTCCATGCAGTAAAAACTGGTCCAACACTGCATCTAGCTGACATACATGTAGCATATACCAGTGTATACAATTAACAGAAGACCCCATCAAGAAATTAAGAATGTGGATTAGCTGGTTACCAAAAAAGTTAATCCTAATAAAGTCAAATGAGTTGTCATTGTAGAAGGAAGGTCGCAGAACCACAGATCTCAACAGTTATAGTGAACTGTGTGTCATACAAAGTGATGTTCAGTTTTGGAGAGGTTATCTATGGCATAAATTTTCTTCTTTCAATGACTGCTTTGTATCCTGGCTCCACTTTTGTTCTTTCTCGTTTCAAACAATTTGACAGCAACTTATTACTTCTATTGCAGATTTCTTAAGACGGGATCACAGTTTATAGACGGTGTCACCATTCATCAGTGAGTAGCATTGTTTGATTTTAACAACATTTCGCATATAACCAGTTTTATCAAGCTTATCAGAGTAATAGTTTACCCTAGCTGTCATATGCCTTTCCTTGATATATATATATATATTCATATTATTTGATGTAGTTTTCCCATCCCCCTCTTCCTGAGGAGCTATTTTTCAGAAAGACCTTTTCCGAAAGGTTGGCAACAAATAAATTCACACAATAAAATTAAAATTAAACAGAGATGTTTTGACATCTTTTCCTGAGAAGTTATTCAGCAAGTACCGGTAGTGGAAGTTATGAGAAAAGCCTAGGGGGAAAAGCAACTGATTTAGACTGCTGTTGCTTTATTTTTATACGCCCACCAAAAGGCGGACGTATTATGTGATGGTGGTTTCCGTCCGTCTGTCTGTCTGTCCCTCTTGTCCGGTCTATATCTGGGACAGTTTTCTATCCACAGTTCCAAATTGTGGTGAGTGGATACCTTACAGGGAGATGATGTGTCACGTACCAAAATGAAGGTCGAGATCAGAGGTCAAAGGTCACTGGCTTGAAAAACAGGAAATCACTGAAGTGTTCGTGTTTGGTCTATATCTGTGAATGTTCTCTATCCACAGTTGCAATTTTTCGTGAGTGGATACGCTAGGTGGAGACGATGTGTCGCGTACCAAAGTCGAGGTCAGAGGTCAAAGGTCACTGTTGCCTAAAATCAGGAAATCATTGATTATTGACAGTTTTCCATCTACAGTTCTAATTTTTGGTGAGTGGATGCCCTAGGGGGAACGATGTGTTGCATACCGAATGTGGGTCGAGGTCAGAGGTCAAAGGAATCAGGAAATCATTAAAAAAAAAAAAATTGTGAGTGGATTCAGTAGGCGGAAATGAAGTGTCACATACAAAAAAATTAGGTCAAGGTTGAAGGTCAAAGGTCACTGTGACCCCAAAATCAGGAAATTATTAAAAATAACATTTTTTTTGTGTCAGTAGGTACATCAGGGGGACACGATTTGTCACCTATCAAAATGTAGGTCAAGGTCAAAGGTCAAGGTCACTGTGACCCCAAAATTGTGAAATTGTTAAAAAATCATGATTTTTTTAGTCCATTGAGAAATTACGGGGAGCGGTTTTGTCATGTACCAAAATTTAGATCCAGGTCAATAATCAAGGTCACTGTGACCCCAGAATCAAGGTCAAAGGTCAGTGTGACCGAAAAATCAGGAAATCATTAAAAATTGCTAAGTTTTTGTGAGTGGATTCAATAGGGGGAAATGAAGTGCAGCATACCACAAATTAGGTCAAGGTCAAAGGTCACTGTGACCCCAAAATCAGGAAATTATTAAAAATAACATTTTTTTTTGTGTCAGTAGATACATTAGGGGGACACGATGTGTCACATACCAAAATGTAAGTCAAGGTCAAAGGTCAAGGTCACTGTGAACCCAAAATTGTGAAATTGTTAAAAATCATGATTTTTTGTGTCCATTGAGGAATTACGGGGAGATGGTTTGTCATGTACCAGAATTTAGGTCAAGGTCAATAGTCGAGGTCACTGTGACCCCAGAATCAAGAAATCTTTAAGAATTACTTTTTTTGTGTGAGTAGATACAGGGGGACATGATGTGTTACGTACCAAAACGCAGGTCAGGGCCGAATGTCAAGGACACTGTGACCCCCAAAATCATGAAATTCATGAAAATCATGATTTTTTGTGTACATTGATACAATGATCATGTAATGCGATGTTGCGTTCTGTACATTCATCCATTGACATTTGTTGTCCATGCGATATCTCTAGTTTCAAGGTGTGGATTGGTACCAAACTTTGATTATACCTTACTCGCATGGCAAAGAGGAGCCATACATTTTGAGATCAATTTTTCAAAGGTCAAGGTAACATTCCCCCAAAACTGAATCAAATTTTGCTGGCAATATGTGTTAGGTTAGAATATTCAGAGTTCTTTCCCTACATGTATATGGCATTTGTTCTGTGGAGTTCTCTCCCACGTTTGAAACTGCTACATTTAGTTAAACTGTTGTGAAACAAAAAAACATACATTTACTAATTTAATGGGGAGAGGGGTCCTTTATGAACTTCATACCTGTTTCTTAACTCAAGAACAAAGGTTTACTTCATCAATTTCCTCTTCCTTCATGAAAATTTCTCTCGCCCGTAAGGAATCCATTTGCAGGAAAACTACTATTTTCTTGTGTTTGACTATAATATAGTTGATTTCAGTGTGGGATATGTGAGCTTTCGGCTCTTGTTTTGAGGTCAACTAGTTACCAAGAGTTAAGCCCATTTTAATTTATCATTCAATATAAGATGTGATATATGTTACATTCTCAGTAGCACAAAATCATAGACTGCTGGATTGCTAGCATCTTCACCAGCCAAGTCAACTACATCGCAAAGCTCTCTACGCTGCCTTGACATTCTTGGCTGGTGGCAGAGGAGTACTGCTCTGCGCCACCTAGTGGAAATTTTAACGATGAGCGACTTTTTGCCTCCAGGAGTTGTTCCCCTTCAATTTCAAGTCGACCACACTCGTAAGGCGATCATTCATTATCGTTCAACCGTGCGGGGCGTCCCAAAAGCTGATCCAATTGATCAAAACACTGAAAGTGGCCGTGAAAATGCTTTCTTCTGGGGTTTTTTTCGGCAGAATTTCCCCGCACATTCGACACAGCTCATTCTTAGTGGGGGCTGCCATCTTAGCAATCAACTGCTATGTCACGCGCATTCTGATTGGATGCAGCAAGCCGTCTCTGCATCCCACTCATCGATGAGTATTCACGTTCCAACTTTACTAGAGAAGTATGGCAAGGCAATGTACAGAGCAATGTGATGTATGTCGACTTGGCTAGAGAAGATGGATTGCTAGCTACCAATTGGAATCAAGGCTAATAAACAACCTTGCAATTTGGACCAGTGTAATTCCAGATATACGGGCGTATATATCTTGTTAATATTAGTTATTGTCTTTTTGTAGCTACTATGTAAGAAGCCAGACAGCAACATTAGAAGACTTCATAGATCCAGTCATTCTTGATAGTCTTGCAGCCCAGATAATCACAGCTCAGAAGATCATAAACTCCAGCTCATCGACACCCAAACGACTGTGGTTTGGCGAGGTGGGATCTGCCTCTGGAGGAGGTTCAAAGGGCTTATCTGACAGATATGTGGCTGGTTTCATGTAAGTATTCCTGTGACATATAAGATTCATCTTCCACACAACTTGCTCTTTACCACTCCTATGTTTGGCAGAACGTTGAATCCACACCACCCATCCATCGAGTGAGCTTTGATCCTGTACTGTACTTCACTTATGGCTTCAAAAGTTGTTTTTGTAATCGTTTTCATCCCATCTTTGGAACTCTTCTTGCCTTCGACTGTTGATGGATTAAGTTTATATTCATTGTTCCTGTTTGTGCAGCTGAACTGACACGATATCTGGCCTGTATCCCCCCAAGGCCGGGCATGTTTGTTTTCCCAGGCACATTGTATTGTTGCCAAGCTGTTTGATTCCAGTCACAGTTTGTGAGATTGAGTCTGTTCTCAAATAATCCAAAGACAATATATAGTACTTCTGTTCTACCTCGTACTACATTACCAAATAAAATGATATTAACTTGTTTTGCCCCAAGTATTTTCTCCCAAAACTATGGATTTCCTTTTTCAGGAGAAAATACCAGAATTGTTTTCAGAGAAGAAATAATGGAATGCCTATCAAAAATGTGTTAGTTGAACTGACTGTCATGTCATCAGAGCAGCGATTGGAATTTGCTTACATTTTTCAGTGGAGATGCTCAAAAATAATGTTTGAAAACTTTCTTCTCTGGTCACATGTGGCAGTGTTTTACACCCCTCTGTGCACATTTTTCCAATATCTTTTTCTGTGGAATTTTATGACTTTTCAATTCCATAAAATTGGCTAAAATGTGAAAGTCATATTTTAAACATTAATATCTCAGTAACCAGAACATGATTTGGAATACTCAATACCTAGGTACTTTCTTTACCTAGTTCAAAACAAGCAATCCAGATTTCATAATTTCCTACGCTGTAAAACTTACCTTCACATACCTTATTGCTATCGTGTTCCTACGCGATTGCCCCATTGTAAAACCTTACCACAGAACCAAAAGAAATAGTCCCTGTAATGCCCCAATGCCCATGCGCGAGTACCCAGAATCCTCTCTGTCTGACCACGTCACTTCCTTCTTTCCTCTACAATCGTAGCGGTCAGACGTAGTTCCATTGTGCTCCCGTAAAAGTTTCAAGATCTACATCTGTAATACCACGATATTCCTTACTCGTAACCTTGGATTACCTACGGAGATTTCCTGGGATATTACCTTGAGAGAGAAGAAGGAATATTACCAAATTCCTTGGATTCGAGACCTACCTGGACTTCAAACATCGTTAGGGAGTATTATCGAATCATAATAAAGATGGCGTCCGTGTTTTGTGTTGTATGTGGACGATCCAAACCCACGACGGATCCGCATTCAGCTTGTCCGCCGTGTAGAGGGATCTGGTGCGATCAGTATGCCAAATGTGCAGAATGCGAGCTGTGGACCGACGATGTATTTCAACGATATCTTGTCGGTTCATATGCCAGTGAAGTTTTGCCCCCGCCCGGCTTCGATTGTGCCGAGAGCTTGGTCGGCTCTCCGTCTCGCTCACCTGTGAACGAGCCGGACGAGTCTGCCTCTCTTGATATGTCCGTTACGCAGGATATGAGTGTAACTCCATCTAGTAATTTGCCGAATGTAGTCAGTATTTCTCCTCCTCCATGTGCAAATTCTGTTTCAGGGACCAAGATGGCGAACAAAGATGGCGGACGTCCCGTAGGTAAGTTACTGCACGGGACGTCCTTGACCTTGACGGCCAACTTTGATCCGACATCTATGACGTCACTTCCGACTGAGGGTCCCCTGTTTCGGATTGTCAATCCGGAGACTGTGACTTCCGTGGTCAAGGACTCGTCACTTCCGGAGAATCTGTCTTCATCTCGGCGCAGCTCATCTACGTCTATACCAACTACGGAGATGTCAGCTGTTCCAGCGACCGTAATATCACCTCGCCCAGTGCAGTCTACGGTGATTATTACACCCGTTTCCGGTTTTCCTGCGTCGGGTCATTCCCTACTGAATGTTCCCAGGCTGTCCAGGGCACCTTTACAGCAGCCTTTGTCAGCTCCCCTGCAGCTTGCTCAACCGGACCAGCGTCAGCGTGTGCCTGTGTCCAGTTATGACTTTCGGCCAACGGTAGCTCCGAGTTTCTCGGATGCTTATATGCAACCATTGACTTCATACCTTCCGGTATCGTCTTACCTTCCGGTATCATCGTATCACATCGGAACTTCCGCTCCTGTTTCTGCGCATGCTCCGATGTCGGCTACTTCATCCTACTATAGGACTGCCTCTGCGTATGATGTTCCTGCCTATCCATCTGGTTATGGGGTTCCGGGTCATTCATCGATGTATGACACGAGAGTGACGTCATCGATGAACAGACTTCCGGTTACGTCATCGATGTATAGCAGATCGGCTCCCTATGCTGCACCGCCGTACTCCCCGCTTCCTGTACGCAGTGTAGTGTATAGGCCTACTTCATACCCTTCTGTGGCTTCTGTAGTCCGACCTGTTGATGTACCACGTCACGTGTTTCCTACTGCACGTATTCCTACACGACCGACTTCCGGTACATCGGGTGCTCACTTCCGTTCTCCTTCTCCTAGGCCTGTCAGATATGCTATGCCATATCATGCACCTATACCTAGATACCCAGCTAGGCCGGCGATGTCCCAGTATGCGGCTGCTTCCGGTTCTGCCTTACTTCCTGTGTCCTCCAGCAACATCTATTCCTGCCAACCTCTTTAATAGATTGTCTGCTGACTTCGCAGCCCTACAGCGTGACATGTTGATGCCTCCACCACCATCTCCTACACCACTTCCGGTGCCCGTGTGGGCTGGCTATCAACCTCGCCCCGTATCATCAAGGAGGCCGACTTCCGGTTCCCATCCTCAGCTACCACTTGATCTCTCGCAGGGTAGTAGACCTACACCTCCCTCGTTTGTGCCCAGGTTTACCCCTGTGAATCCCGGGACAGTGAATAACGCTGAGACGGAAGCGGAAGAACGGACTTCCTTGTTTGATGCTGATCCGGACCTCGCCGCCTCCAGTTACTCTGATACACTGGCTCGCCTGTATGAGTTGTTTCCGGATATGACTCCTCCGCCAATTGTAGAATCCAGAAGGGTCACTGCGATGTCTGATCCCCGACAAGAGCCGTCACATCGCACGTCACTTCCGCCTTCTAGGGCCGTCTTTGAATGTGCTGAACGCATGCGGGACGCCGTCTCACTTCCTAAGACCCAAGATGAGAGGCAACGACAACAGGATTCTAGATCTCTTTTTAAGAAATCTACTGGTGTCTTCCCGCTGGAGCGACCCGTGTTCCGATCGTATTCAGTACACGGTTCACCTTGGCATGATCGAGCAGCAGTCCAGGAACCAGAACTCGATCAGTTTCTTGGAGTTACTCCGCCGAAGAAAGACATTTCTCTTTCTGTCCGTCAGATTTGTCTACTGGAGGACACTTCTAGACAGGAGGTAGCGATTACTTCCCATCTCGATTGGTTTCTTTACGCCATTCGCACGATCCTTAATCGCATACCTCAAACGTCAGCTTCCGGTTATGTATCTGTTCCGGTGGATGACGTCAACCTGATGAAGGACTTCCTGACGGCAGCTGCGCGTGCAGACGCGGACTTGATGGCATCCTCAGTCTTCATGTCCGCTATGTTTGTACACTTAAGGCGTCTCGCACTGTTTTCGGCCCTGCCTACGTATACTCCGTCCAGTGTGAGATCGACCTTAAGGGAGCAGTCCCCCACCTCAGGACTTCTGTTTGCCGGTGTACTACCTGAGCTGCAGAATGAATTGTCCGCTGCCAGGACCACACATTCTTACTTTGGACCGCAACAGAGGAAGCGATCGGCCCCCGAGGCCACGACGTCGTCTTCCTCGGCCCCGAAGAAAGCTTCATCTTCAAGTTCTTCTTCCGGGGCTGGTGCCAAGAAGGATGTACCCTCCTCTTCGAAATCCGGCGGAGGTTCGAAGGGAGGGGGGAGCGGCCACTCTAAACGTGGTGGCGGAAAAGGGAAGTCCGCCAAAGCTTCCAAGAAATGAGGACACGGGCCATGCAGATGTGCTTTCTGCATGGCGAGACCGCACGTTGCCGCTGTTCCCATTTCCACCAGATCCGGCGCTTCCGGTAGGCGGGAGACTTGTAAGGTTTTGGAGGAATTGGGAGGCAATCCAGGCGGATTCGTGGGTATTGAACACCCTACGTCATGGGTATCGGCTGGAGTTCACCACAACTCCCCCGTTGACTACGTCACCCAGGGCGTCTCGAATTCCAGTGCGTCGGGAGCACCCGATGGAGATTCAGAGGTCCGTGGACAAGTTGGTAGTGAAGGGTGCAGCTATAGAACTTCCGCCGAACGATCTGTCCCCGGGCTTTTATTCTCCGGTGTTCCTGGTCCCCAAGAAGAACACCACCGAAATGCGTATGGTTATAAACCTGCGTCGGTTGAATAAGGACTTCTTGGCCCCGCCTCCTCATTTCCGGATGGAGTCGTTCCGGTCTATTCGTTCGGCTCTGTTACAAGGGAATTGGATGACGTCTCTCGACCTCCAAGATGCATATCTGCATGTTCCGATCTACAGGGCTCATCACAAGTATCTGCGCTTCCTGGTTGGCAACCGGAAGTTCCAGTTACGCGTGCTCCCTTTCGGACTATCCACATCCCATTGGGTCTTCACCAGAATTTTCAACCCGGTGGCGTCATTCCTGCACACGAGAGGTCTCAAGTACCACTTCTACCTCGACGATTCCCTACTACGGAATCAGTGCAGGGAGGAACTCCGCAAGGACACCAATTCGTTTGGGAGGTCCTTGTTGCTCTGGGCTATCTTCCTCACGAGGGCAAATCGGAGTTGACACCATCCCAGTCTCGAGTCTTTCTCGGAGTTTCCTACGACACCCTTTCAGCGTTAGCGAAACCTCCGGAAGACCGCTGGAAGAAAATTCTGACGCCGGTGCCGACGTTCCTGTCAGCATCGCACAGACGTGCTCTCCAGTTCGCTGCAATTATCGGCCTGTTAACATCAACTCAGGATGTAACACCTCGAGGTCGGTTGCAGCTTCGGCCGTTGATGATGCACCTCAACAACCATTGGCCGAAACGGCACCTGAATCCTACTGTCCCTGTGACAGAGGATGTCAAACGTCTCCTACGCTGGTGGCTGCAGCCGGAGAACGTGATGATAGGTGTCACCTTCCTACCCTTTCAGCCGCCCCGTCAACTGTTCACGGACGCATCGATGGAAGGATGGGGAGCACATTTGGGTTCGAGGTCAATATCCGGCTTGTGGAACGACAGCCAGAGGAAGCTACATATCAATGTATTGGAGTTCCAGGCCGTAACCCTGTCCATACAGAGATTGCTTCCAGACCTCAAGAACCAACGCTTGTTAGCAGCAACGGACAACACGACAGTCCTCGCCTACATAAACAAGCAGGGAGGGACTCGCTCTCCCCAACTGCTGGATCAAGCACAGAAATTCTTCAGCCTATGTTGGGACAACGGAATTTCTGTGCGAGCTCGCCACATTCCTGGTCATCTGAACGTCTTAGCCGACGCACTGTCCAGACCGAATCAGATAATAGCGACCGAATGGCAGCTCCACGAAGACATCCTAGCCCAGATGTCTCGGATATGGGAGACGCCGAACGTAGATCTGTTCGCCACCCGTTGGAACCATCTACTGCCGGCCTATGTGTCTCCCGTTCCGGATCCAGCAGCCCTAGCAGTCGACGCCCTGTCTTTGGACTGGTCCGACATGATTGCGTACGCCTACCCGCCACCAGCAATCTTGTCACAAGTCCTCCGGAAGATCCAAGCACAGCCGTGCGTGGTCTACCTTGTGGCTCCGTGGTGGCCCACTCGCCCTTGGTTTCCAGACCTGATGGATCTTCTCATAGACGTGCCTCGTCGGCTGCCACTTTGGTGGAACCTGCTTCGTCAGCCGAGATCCAGCCTGTATCACTCGAATCCCGGTCTATTTCAACTGACCGCGTTCAAGTGCTCCAGCATCAGCTCGTTTTGGCTGGATTTTCTGTCGAAGCGTCCGAAAGGATGGTCCGGTCCACCAGAGCATCAACAACTGTGGTGTACCAGAACAAGTGGAAGTCCTTCGCTACCTGGTGTTTTGGACGTGGAATTGTTCCAACCTCTGCCACTGTTCACCAGGTAGCAGACTTCCTTTTGCATCTGTTCCATGACAGACAGCTTGTTCCGGCCACGGTCGACGGCTATCGGTCCGCTATCTCCAGGGTACTTCAATTGACCACAGGTGTCAACCCATCACTCGACGTCAACCTTTCTGCCCTTCTTCGTTCCTTTCGGGTGGAGAGGCCTACTCCGACGCCGCAGCTTCCTAAATGGGATT
Organism: Hanleya hanleyi; assembly: GCA_036873755.1. Lineage (NCBI taxonomy): Eukaryota > Metazoa > Mollusca > Polyplacophora > Lepidopleurida > Hanleyidae > Hanleya > Hanleya hanleyi. Next base: position 71,958 of record JAVTVY010018516.1, read on the forward strand.
TGGCTCTGGTTCTGAGACGGCTCTCTGAGCCGCCCTTCGAACCCATCGGCACCTGTGAGTTGAGGTTTCTATCTTACAAGACCGTATTTCTGATTGCCTTTGCCTCTGCCGCCCGCGTATCAGAAATCCATGCCTTGGACTTCAGGTCTTTGAGATACAACCCTAAGTGGACCTGGGTGGCGTTATCTACTCTCCCGGATTTTGTTGCGAAGAACCAGTTCCTCTACGACAATCTTCCGAGAGAGTTCGTCATCCCGGCTCTGTCCAACATCCTGTCCGCGGCTGTTGACGATGACAGAGTCTTGTGCCCCGTCAGAGCTCTCTCCTGTTACCTGGCACGTGTGGAGCATATGAGAGCTGGGCGGGTGCGTCTTTTCATCTCGTTTGGGCCCTCTTCCAAGCAGGAGATATCTAAAAATACTATATCTTCCTGGCTTGCCAAGACTATTCGTTTTGCGTACACGGACGTACCACCTGAGGTTGTCCTTGTCCTTGTCCAAGGTCTCCGCCCATGAGGTCAGGGCCATGGCGGCATCCTGGCCTCTATGGACCAATAGATCCGTGTCCGACATAATGAGGTCCTGCTACTGGAGGAGTAATGTTACCTTCGTGTCTCACTACCTCCGGGATCTGACGCTCCAACGACGGGACATCTTCTCACTGGGACCCCTGGTGGCTGCCCAGTCAGTTGCGGACCCATCTACGCACTAGACCTCCTAGTGATTTTACCATTTTTTAAATCTGGTAAGTGTCTGCTCTCCCCAAATTTTCAAAAAAGGGGGGGGGGGGGTCGGGAGGTTTTGGTCTAGTGCTTGTCAGCCATTCACTAGGCCCGCTTATATGTATATATTAGGGCTGGGTGATTATATCGATGGCCATACCGTCATGTTATATGTCTTTATGGCACTCGATTATCTCGCTGACTCCTGTTTTGCCTTGCGGCCTATGCTTGAGAACTTTTCTGTTTGACCACTATTTCCCTCCTCCTGCTATGATATTCTAGTAATAAGGTATGTGAAGGTAAGTTTTACAGCGTAGGAAATATGAAAAATTTGAAAATCAATTTTCCTATTTCTAAGCTAAAACTTACCTTCACATACTGTGATGGCCCTCCCAGCCTCCCCGCTAATGGGTTATTCACACTGCGATTGAATAGGAAAGAAGGAAGTGACGTGGTCAGACAGAGAGGATTCTGGGTACTCGCGCATGGGCATTGGGGCATTACAGGGACTATTTCTTTTGGTTCTGTGGTAAGGGTTTACAATGGGGCAATCGCGTAGGAACACGATAGCAATAAGGTATGTGAAGGTAAGTTTTAGCTTAGAAATAGGAAAATTGATTTTCAAATTTTTCATATTCTTATGTACATGTTCTAAATAGCAGTCAGAGATCATACATGTTAGATGGTATCTTGGCCATCTTAGATTTTTTACATTTTCTGGTACAGCTCCAAAGGTATAGTTTCAGCCCCCTAGCCTGAGGGATATCAGAAATATGTAGGAGAGGCAGGAATCAGCCCACCCAAACTCCCATGTAGCAAAATATTGATGTGAATCCCTACATAAAATGTCGACCACTGAGAGTTATCAGACTTGCTCTGGTACCAGACTGAAAAGGTGTGAAAACCTGTTGTGAATCCCCAGGTAATAGACTGACATTTGCCCGAGGGATGGGGGATTTTGTTTGACTCCTGCTTAAGACCCTGACTGTATAAGTACCAGTATGGTATTATACTCATAAGGCAGCCATGATGAGATTTGTAAAGAACAGTATCATCATTTTTGAAGCATACATGATAACATGTGTTTACATTATGTATTTATGTTGATCATTATCAACATAAATCTTGAGTATCTTGGCTGGATAATTTCTGAATCTACTTACAATGTTTCTCGTTATTGTTTAGTCCCACTGGAAGCTGACCCTGGTCTTCATGTTGTGTGATGCGTACACCAAGCTGTTCAGACTGAAGGGGTCATCGAGTGAAAGGCTCAAACCAGATTATGTCTTCTATTCAGCGCTTGAGTGGAATCTTTACGTTATGTTTTTCATAGCATGTGCGGGTAAGATCATTGTGCCTTAAGATAACATGGATGATGTCTAGGATCCTACTCGTGGGGTTCCCGGGTGTAAAGTCAAATCAGGTTTGCCACTCTGTAAGAGTAGCCTCCCTTGCATTAGATTCACTGGTCCTGTTTGTACAGGTAAACCATCCTTTCTCATGTATAACTCCATGGTTAAAGCACCATGCTTTAATCTGGGGAAATGATTCGTGTAAAACTGGGATCACGAAGACCACATACTTGGGGTGAACTTGATAATGCTATAAAGAGAGAGTTAAATGTTTGGAGTACAATAGCATGGTACATGCCAGTGATCCAGCACAGGAGGGTCCTTTTTAATTGATACCCCATTCACCCATTACTGCTCTGAATGGGCTTTGTGCCAGGGGGGTTACATACACGTATGCAGCAAATTAATATACCCAAGTACCAAGTACATTTTTTCACATTTAGTTTATTTGTCATTGGATTACGGTAACTGACCACTTCTGAATAGTTTGTGCAGGTCAGTTCAGAAAAACGAACGTTTTCGTAAATTAGAGTCCCCATATTAAATGCCCATACCGTTCGACAACGAAAGGTCACAATACGTCGACTGTGATGTTTCTTTAATTTTGTGACATTTACCCCAGACCGACAACCACGAGTCATTCACTATAAAATCAGGTTTCCCCGTCCGTTCTCTGTCATGCTTTCCCTGTGCGTTCGGGATTGGGTGAAAATGAAGAGATTAGTTTCATCGGACGCCCGGCCAATTTAAAAACACAAATTCGCGTATATCATTGTATTAGGACATACCGGACATATTCTGTCGCGTAGACATTCTGATATTTTCTTCATTTTCTCTTCAGGACATGCTTGAAACCTTGCAGAATTTTTGTCACAACCGAGAAGACTAGACCCAACTATCCTGGTGACGCCAATTCTGTTTACAGGAAAATATATAAACGATCTGATGAAGAAACACAGATTACGTCATTTTCAGATTGAGAATCAATTTCTTGATTGCTCTTCATATGGAAATATATAGAAGGGCTTTTCAAACTGTTTATGTCAATAAACGAACAGCAAATTAATCAAGCGCCCGACACTATTTGATGGCCCATATCAGGGCCAACTCGTCTGAGACGATGTACAATCTTCCCAGCTGGAACGAGCTCATCCCGCCATGTATAGCTAAACAAAAGACATGAATTGCTTGCCCTTTCTAACAATTCACAGTATCCCTTCAATCCTTGATTAACAAATGTATGAAAATACTTTCATAGAATTGCGTGGGGTCTGCAGAATGAAAGTTTCAACATGCCACGTGTTGGTTGTACATTTTCCCGCCATACGGAGTTGCAATAGCATCACATGATCAATACTTAGATAGCATAGCACGTGGGCCAAACTTGCGCTTGTACACAGTTCTCGCTTCATAATGTATTCAGCTAACACAACCTCAATATATTATGCCTTTAGTCTATGCCTTACTCTGTCTTCAAATCAGAGTTATTATGCTCAATATCAATCGCCATCCGAAAAAGAAAAAGAAGAATTACTGACTTGAATTCATCCGGAATATCAATAAAGACCAAATAATGAGCGTGAACTTGACAAATTGCATATCATTATTGCGGATAGATGGGCTATTTGAATGTCTTTCCACCATTATGCAGTCTGTAATACGTTACGCGTCTGGTTGTCTTTTACACTGTTTTGGTTAGGACCCCGGTTTTTCGCGAATGGGCCGTTTTCGATTACTTAGGGAACAGTGTCACGTGACTTGGCGAAAATTGCTCGTTTTCGAATTTACTTAGGGTCACGAATACTTAGGGAACTTTACCGTATCCACAAAAGATCAATCCAGCGAGATTGATTCTGAGGCGCATTTACAATTATGTGAGTAAATAGTTCAGCTACTGTAACATTGACACTTTAGTTAGTATGGATATGTTTTATATTGATATTAATACATAGCACAATAATTATATTACTGTCATATTATAAAAATATTTTTTTATGTAGGGTCATATTGGACAGTATTAGAACTATTTGTGCTGGCTACTTCAATAGGACAGTCCCGAGATAGAACTCTTTAGTCATGAAATCTGTGAAACGATGTCATATACCCACATGACATCGGGCCAAGGTTAGGCACTGGGTAAAGCTTTATCATTGACTCTGCCGCAAAAATCAGAAAATAAATATTATTATGGCTTTCAAAATACTGTTAAACAGGCATTTTCAAACAGAAGACATCTCTTGTAAGACACCGTGAATGAAATAAAACAGCCAATTTCCAATGTTGAGAACTTGCCTAAAAGTGTTTTCCTCTCTACATTTCCTCCTCGGTATTTTCGTTGTAAAATGTTCTGTTTGATGTGAATAATCTGGTTTATGTGGGAGATAGAGTGGTTTGTATTTCATGTTGACCAACTATGGGGCACCATCATTAGATACGTCAGGGTTGAGGTAAAATTACGTAAGGGCTGAGGCAGAGTTGAGGCGACTTCTCCTTATGGTTCGTTGCCCAACATAGGCTTGACGTCACATGGACAATGAAGTCGTTTCGCCCTTTTGCAGTTAGAGAGTTCCATCTCGGGACTGTCTGGTTGAGTTTTCAATGGTGAAGACAGATTGTGTTTTTGTGAGATATGGTATCTCTCACCTTGTACTTGTAAATAATACTAGGCATTAAAGGAATGATCCTTTCATGCTCAAAAAGGAATACATTAAACTCGGCTAATAGAAACACAGCTTAACTTTTAGAAAAGTTCCGCCTAACTATGCAGGAGTGAATCGATCAAGACTGAGGGAACATATTGACTGATGGGAGGGGAAGTGTTTGAGAGGTGGGGGGGGTTCCTTCCTTGCAGTGCTGAAAGATTTCAAAAAATCCGGCTTAGCTACGACCTTGTGGCAACCATCAGTGACGTGGACGGGATAGAATTCACAAGGGGAGATGCAGAAATGGTGGCAAATAAAATTTTTACTCTGATGATTTGATAATATGATTGATGAAAACTGTTTACTTGTCAGAGCTTCTGCTTTCAGTCCCGTTACGTGTAATGTGAAGAGTGTGGCCGTGCAGTTATTGTTGCTGTATGGTATTTGAATGTACCCTTATGGGTCTCTTAAAGCACATGGAGAATGTCCCGGATGTTCCGCTTTTCCAAACAGAACGTCCAAGACATTTAGTGAGATTTGTAAGGACCTGGGATATCGGTGGTGTTGTTACTACAGAGTCAATAAGACTAGTCTGTCAGCCTTGCTTGTCAAAGCGATGTTGATCATCCATGTATATATTTAGAGTTTTTGAGACATTGACTTCTGAACAAGCGGACAAATTGGACATACATTCCTCACAAGTTCTGCTTTGCCACTCAAGTACATGTACATTCCTGCGTAACCTTGCTTTTACACTTGACTACACATACACATTCCCCACTCCCTCCTTTGACACTCGGCATCAGGGGCTTCAACACTCTACTGCATATACATTCTTCCCTAATACTGCTTGGAAACTCGACTACATATGCATTCCTTGCTAACCCGGCTTGGACAATCGACTAATCAACACTCAACTACACTTAAATTGCTCCCTAATCCTGCTTTATCTCTGAAGTACACATACATTCCTCCCTCACGCCATGTTGACACGACTACACATCCATTCCTCCCTAACCCCGCTTTGCCATAGAACTAAACGTACATGTAGTCGAGTGTCTAACTCCGGTTTGACATTCCACTCCATGTATCTCACTGGGTTAAAAAATCATAATATAATTTTATAGCTGAAATGACCATGAACCTGATAGCAAAGGACAATACCTAACCCTAAGAACTAACCCTCAGTCCTAACCTGAGTTTGGCAATCAAATACATGTACATTCCTTCCTAACACCTCCCTAATCCCACTTTGACACTCGACTATGTGTACACTCCACTAGACATACATTACTCCCTAACCCCGCTTTGTCACTTAAGTACACGTACATTCCTCTCTAATACATCTGTGACACTCGATTGCACATGCATTCCTCCCTAACCCAGTTTTGACACAACTACATTCTATCTAATTCCCTTTTGACACTCGAGTACACTTGCTTTCCTCCCTAACCCGGCTTTGACACTCGACTACATGTACATTTCTCCCTAACACCACTTTGACACTCAATTACACTTAAATTGCTCCCTAATTCCCTTTGTCTCCGAGGTACACATACATTCCATCCTCATGCCATGTTTACACGACTACACATACATTCCTCCCTAGCCCCGCTTTGCGACATAATTAAATGTACATGTAGTCGAGTGTCTAACCCCAGTTTGACATTCCACTCCATGTATCTCAGTGGGTTAAAAAATCATAATATAATTTTTATAGCTGAAATGACCATGAACCTGATAGTAAAGGAGAATACCTAACCCTAAGACATAACCCTCAGTCCTAACCTGAGTTTGACAATCAAGTACATGTACATTCCTCCCTAACACCACTTTGTCTCTCAACTACAGATATATTCCTCCCTAATCTCAACTTTGACACTCGACTATGTGTACACTCCACTACACATACGTTCCTCCCTAACCCCGCTTTGTCACTGAAGTACACGTACATTCCTCCCTAATGCATCTGTGACACTCGAT